>CAJNDS010002203.1:125745-233245 GCA_905221605.1 Symbiodinium natans | reverse complement strand
ACCTTGCTGAACCCTAAACCCCAAACCCCAAACCCTAAACCCTAAACCCTAAACCCCAAACCCTAAACCCTAAACCCTAAACCCTACTTGCTGAGTCAAAAAGGGCTTTCCCGGGGGATGGGGCTTCCGGGTCTGTGGACTCTAGGAACTCTAACTTAAGGGCTGGTTTAGGGTTTAGAGTTTAGGGTTTAGGGTTTAGGGTGTAGGGTTTAGGGTGTAGGGTTTAGCGGCTGGGTAGTTAGCCTTTAACCTTTACGCATAAAAGGTTCATCTTTTTGTGGGCCAGGGTATTCAGCCCCTCAGTTAAGAACTTGATAATGACTTTAGGAACTTTTTTTGGGGACTGTAGGAACTTCCGGGCCTTGTGGAAAGTTCGGGATTTCGGGTTTAGGGTTTAGGGCTTAGGATTCAGGGTTTAGGGCTTATGGGGTGGAGGGGGGATGTAGGGTTTAGGGCTTAGGGTTAAGGAATCAGGGATTTCTGTCCTATGGGGTTTAGGGGTACTTCTCTTTCAAGGAACCTCAACTACGAGCCACTCTTCGTGCGGAACGCGAGTGGCCTGGCATGCAGGGTCTCCCCATCGCTTGAAGGTACTCTTCAGGTGCCCCAGAGGCCGCAAACCCTGGCTTAAAGCCCTAAACCCTAAACCCTAAACCCTAAACACCGAACCCCAATCTCCAAACCTTCAGCCCTAAAACTACCCAAGCTTTGAGCCCCTGAGCCCGATATGAGAGTGTTGAAATTTCAAGGCTGAGGCCTCAACCAACCCAAACTTGAAGGCTCGAAGCCGAACTTTAGGGTTTAGGGTTTGGGGTTAAGGGTTTAGGGTTTAGGGTCTAGGGTTTAGGGTTTAGGGTTTAGGGGTTGGGGCTTAGGGCGAAACTCCGTCACCGAGAGGAGATGTGCTGCTTAAAGCTGCTGCGGACTACGACGCACCCCAGCAGCTGGTCAGCGAAATCCGGACTTATTAGGGATGTAGTTGTAGGGTTTAGGGTTTAGGGTTTAGAGTTTAGGGTGCAGGGTGCAGGGTGTAGGGTGTAGGGTTTAGGGTTTAGGGTTCAACAAAAGGGTGTATAGGGTTTAGGGTAACCCTTAAATCCCAAGACAACTGCGAGTCTGGCACTCTGTCTTCTTCGCTGCGGTCCGGAAGCAAGCAAGACGCGTAACAGAAGGGAAAAGGCGTCTGCGAGGAGGGTTTAGGGTGTAGGGTTTAGTTTAGGGTTTAGGGTTTAGGGTTAGAGGAGAAGCCAACCCTATCAGCAACCGAAAGTTAAGAGCCCTTAGGCTGTAGTGCGTCCTGAAACCCCCGATAGGCCATGGACCCTAAACCCCAAACCCTAAACCCTAAACCCTCCAGGTATTGGGAGGAGCGTGAGAAGATCGGTCACGAGATGCAGTCCTTGCTGAATAAGCGCCTGAGAGGGGTGGCCTGGACGTGATTCTCATGGGGTTTAGAGTTTAGGGTTTTGGGTTTAGGGTTCAGGGTTTAGGTTTCGAACCCAATATGGTGGTTTACGAAAATAGGGGACCCCCAAGATAGATCCCAAATAGTAGGATCCCCTCATAGTAAGGACCCTAGTTTGGTACCCTTAATGTGGGAAACCCCTCATAAAACGCACTAGCGAACTCGGAGGTCTACTGAGGCTTGGAGAGGGTTTCGGGTGTAGAGTTTAGGGCTGCCGGGGTTAGGGTTAGGTTGAGGGTCTAGGGTTTAGGGATTGAGGTTGAGGTCATACAGGAGCTTGAGAGCGCTTAGGGTTCAGATTTATAGGGTTTCAACTAGCATTCTCGCATAAGAACCACCCAAGCTTCTGCCTTAAAGGGCAATGTCGGGATTATTATGTTCTTTCTTTTGGGGGGGATGCTGAAGCAAATAGTAGTTTAGGGTAGCATCCGAATCCCGTTTTTTGCTAGGACCGGGAGTAGGCCCTGTTTTCCTTCTTTTAGGGTTGGGGTTCCACTTTAATCCGCTTAAAACCAAAAAGGGTGCCCTTTTCATTCCTAGGTTAAACCCTAAACCCTAAACCCTAAACCCTAAACCCTAAACCCTAAACCCTAAACCCTAAACCCTAAACCCTAAACCCTAAACCCTAAACCCTAGTTTAGTACTCGAGGACTTGGGGAGTGACTCCGAGAGTCCCAGCCGTGGCTCCGAGTCTCAGATGGGGGCCGATTGAAAACACCGCCCCATCTCATCGGGGAAGGGAGGGTTTAGGGTTTAGGGTTTAGGGTTTAGGGTTTAGGGTCTAGGGTCTAGGGTCTAGGGTCTAGGGTCTAGGGTCTAGGGTCTAGGGTCTAGGGTCTAGGGCTTAGGGGGTTGGGTTGCCTTTGCCAGCGCAATGGAGCCAACGCACGTGGTAAGGGACCAAGGCTGGGTACGTGAGGACCCCTTCACCACAGTGATGATTCGCCGGTTGCCTGTGGATATGACGCCTGCGAAGCTGGTTGGCATGATCAGCATGATGGTCCCAGGCAAGTTTGACTTTATCTACATGCCGTATGACCGCCGCAGGAGTGTCAACATCGCCCTTTGTTTCATCAACCTCGTGAACTTCAGAAGTGCCAAGGAGCTGTGCGATGACATCAACCAGCTCAACACCAGCAGGTCATGGACCTTGGTGGCTTGCGCGAGCAACGTGCAGAGCCTCAGCTTCAACATGGCCTACTACGTCGCGCGCTTTGGCCGGAGCACCATCCACGACCCACATGCGCCCTGGGTCTTTAAGGATGGGAAGCGTGTGACGAGCTCTGCGCTGTCGAAGGCCTATGAAGACATACCTCAGTGGGTGTACGAGGAGGCACAGAACTTCGTGCGGGCTGAGAAGGCTGGGAAAAGCAGCAAAGGCTTCCGTCGACGCACCAGGGACCTCAATTGGAAGCCAATGGACTCCTCAAATGGAGCGCAACTAGGACCCGGATTAGGCCCTGATTTCCTTTGATTGTCTCCTTTTTTTAAGGGTTGGGGTTCCCTTACATTCCCCTCAAAACCAAGAAGGGCACCCTTTTTATTCCTAGGTTACTCCCGGGTCTAGGCAAAGTGCCGGGCTCGACCATGGCGATTCCGGTTGCGGCAGCATCTGTGACTCATCTCGCTTCAGCAGCTCCAGCGTCAGCGATGACATCATTGTGCGCTGTCACCCTGACTTGCTTCTCCAGGCACTTGGAGGTTCATGGTACTTACTAGCCAATTATAACTGTACTTAGAACCCACGTTTATAAGCCCCTTTTGTACGTGCCCTAGTATGGTTCGAAGTACAGCTATAAGTACAGTTCAAACCCTAAACCCGAAACCCCAAACCCAAGCCCTAAACCCCAAACCCTATAAATCCTATAAACCCTATAAACCCTATAAACCCTATAAACCCTAAACCCTGAACCCTAACCAGCTATAATTGGTTAACAAGTACCGGGAGTAGGCCCCTTTTTTCCTTTTTTTAGGGTTGGGGTTCCCTTATAATCCCCTTGAAAACCAAAAAAGGGTACCCTTTTTATTCCTAGGTTACTCCCTAAACCCTAAATCCTAAACCCTAAACCCTGAACCCTGAACCCTGAACCCTGAACCCTAACCAGTTATAATTGGTTAACAAGTACCCTGAACCTCCAGGCAGGCTTGGTTGAGCAGCTTCTGGAGCAGCACGGCGAGCTCCTCATCAGCTGCTGAGTATCTTGGTAGCCCTAAACCCTAAACCCTAAACCCTGAACCCTAAACCTTAAACCCTAAACCCTAAACCCTAAACCCTGAACCCTGAACCCTGAACCCCTGATCCCCTAAGCCCAGAGGTACCCTTTTCTTTCTTTCTTTTGGGGTTTTGGGTTTCCGCTATGAACGAACCAAAGCCAACCAAAGAAAAAAGGTGCCCTTAGAAAGCCATGGTTCCTGGGCTGCCAAGGTATTCCGATTCCAGCCAGTTCCCCGCCTCGCGGGGGGAGCTGCCTGAGGTCAAAGTTAGGAAGTATGTGCTGGGCCATGGCTCAAGCGACCTTGACTCAGTAGCTGAGTGAGTACACTTTACTTACTTGTTGGGATACTATAATCCCCTGTAGAACTGAAAGTGTGCACTTTTTTGGGGGCTGTTGAACTCCGAAAGTGAGTGGCAATGTGAAGCAGCTCGAGACAGCACCTCGTCTAGAGCTGGATGGGAGTGCGGTGTGAGTCAAGGCTGTGCATGTGCACAGCACGCTTCTAAAGCAGCTCTCGAGTTTTTTGCTCCCAGAGGTCTGCTTGTTTTTCATCCGCTTGGCCAGGTGAAGTTGAAGATAGCAGTGTGCAATACAGGATGACACGATCCCCCCAGTAACCGCCTGCAGAAGCCAAAGCGGCAACTGGGCTTAGCGTGGGCCCGACATTTAAAGTGCCTCCTAGATGGCCTCCTGACAGTTGACTGAGTCGCTGATCAGGGCACTAGGAAGCCCAACAACCTCGAAGCATTTGCACCTGCCCACATTGCCGCCGGACTCTACGTTTTTCGCTTCACTGGAGCCGTTTAAAGCAGGTCGAAGGTAATGATTTTCTTCTGCTGCTATATAGGTCACGTGAAGCCCAACATGTCTCCAGTGTTGGACGGGAGTGCGGTGTGGGGCATTCAGCTGTGCGTTCGAGCCCCTGGATTGGGCCTCAACTACCTACATTCTTTTTTGACATCGCATAGCACAGGCCCAAAGGGCACATAATCCAGAGAACTCCAACACCCCATGCGCACAGGAAGGTGTGTGCTGGGGGGCTCATGCGCCAAAGTGCTTTCATCTGGTACCGTTGTGCTCCGTTGAGTCCTTTGTGGCAGCCAGGGCCCACATGAATAGTAGGGTATATAGAGTATATGGGGGTCAGAGTGGGAGTTTGGTTGCTTCCGCAAATGGCCATGGGATCTTTGAAAGATTTTTGGGGCCGAGTATCTCTAGTTGGAGCTTCCCCAGGGTTGAGTGATATTGTGTGAGGGTCAGCCGTCGTTTGCCCCATGGTGGAAACCACGTGAATGCACTGTCGAGGCATGAGCATTTGCGCAGCCTTATCGGCCACAGTAATTGTCCAACACGCTTCCAAAGCAGCTCTCGACTTTTTTGCTCCCAGAGGTCTGCTTGTTTTTGATCCGCTTGGCCAGGTGAAGTTGAAGATAGCAGTGTGCAATACAGGATGACACGATCTCCCAAGCAACCGCCTGCAGAAGCCAAAGCGGCAACTGGGCTTAGCGTGGGCCCGACATTTAAAGTGCCTCCTAGATGGCCTCCTGACAGTTGACTGAGCAGGATAGCAGTCGCTGATCAGGGCACTAGGAAGCCCAACAACCCCGAAGCTTGTGCGCGTACCCACATTGCCGTCGGACTCTAGATTTTTCGCCTCGCTGGAGCCGCTTAAAGCAAGTCGATGATACTCGTATGATTTTCTTTTGCTGCTATATACGTCACGTGAAGCCCAACATGTCTCCAGCGTTGGACGGGAGTGTGGTGTGGGACATTCAGCTGTGCATCCAAGCCCCTTTTGCAACTTTCGATCTTTTTCTCCTCCCAGTGTTCTGCTGATCGTTCGCTGCCTGTATAGAAGCCAAAGCGGACGTTTGCCTGCCGCCAGTTGGGTTTACGGTCTTCGTAGTTGGGTTTAGTGCGAATGTTCGTGTCTGCTTTTGGGCTGATTTTGGTTTCCATACGGATAGCCAGTCAGGTGGGTCTAGCGACAAGCTGCCTGCAAAGTGATCGCGCTGCGCTAGTATTGCGTCTCCACTGCCTACATCTTCTTTGACATTGCATGGCACAGGCCAAAAGGGTCGCAAAATCTGTAAAGCCCCACATGCAGGAAGGTCTGTGCTGGGGGGCTCATGCGCCAAAGTGCTTGCATGCGGGGTATATAGGGGTCAGAGTACTGGGAGTTTGGTTGCTTCCACAAATGGCCATGGGATGTTTGAAAGATTTTTGGGGTCGAGTATCTCTAGTTGAAGCTTCCCCAGGCTTGATTGATATTGTGTGAGGGTCAGCCGTCGTTTGCCCCATGGTGGAAACCACGTGAATGCACTGTCGAGGCATGAGCATTTGCGCAGCCTTATCGGCCACAGTAATTGTCCAACACGCTTCCAAAGCAGCTCTCGACTTTTTTGCTCCCAGAGGTCTGCTTGTTTTTCATCCGCTTGGCCAGGTGAAGTTGAAGATAGCAGTGTGCAATACAGGATGACACGATCCCCCCAGTAACCGCCTGCAGAAGCCAAAGCGGCAACTGGGCTTAGCGTGGGCCCGACATTTAAAGTGCCTCCTAGATGGCCTCCTGACAGTTGACTGAGTCGCTGATCAGGGCACTAGGAAGCCCAACAACCTCGAAGCATTTGCACCTGCCCACATTGCCGCCGGACTCTACGTTTTTCGCTTCACTGGAGCCGTTTAAAGCAGGTCGAAGGTAATGATTTTCTTCTGCTGCTATATAGGTCACGTGAAGCCCAACATGTCTCCAGTGTTGGACGGGAGTGCGGTGTGGGGCATTCAGCTGTTCGTTGAAGCCCTTGTATTGGGCCTCCACTACCTACATTTGACATCGCATAGCACGGGCCCAAAGGGCCCATAGTCCAGAGAACTCCAACCCCCCATGCGCACAGGAAGGTGTGTGCTGGGGGTGCTCATGCGCCAAAGTGCTTTCATCTGCTCCGTTGAATCTTTTGTGGCAGCCAGGGCCCACATGAATAGTAAGGTATATAGAGTATATGGGGGTCAGAGTGGGAGTTTGGTTGCTTCCGCAAATGGCCATGGGATGTTTGAAAGATTTTTGGGGCCGAGTAACTCTAGATGGAGCTTCCCTAGGGTTGGTTTTAGGGCCACCCGGATCCGCAAAAGAAGCAAGACCTGGTATAGCCTTGTCCCACCTCATGAAAGAAACCACGCGAATGCACTTTCGATGCATGAGCCTCGTATTCTGCAGCCTGACAGAAGTTGCCGATGGAGAGGTGGAATGAAACATGCGGTCAAAAAAGCAACGACAGACCCTATAGCCCCTAAACCTATAAACCCTGAACCCTAAAACTCTGAGCGCTCAGGAATTTGGAGCTCACTGTGAGGGCCTGCAGATACTGGTCATCGAACTTCCCCAGGAATTCGAGGCGTCAATTGTGAACACGCAGGCCGGAGGAAGCCAGGAAGCCTAAACCCTTTTGTCTGTTTCTAGGGTCCTTAAGGGAAGGGGGGTTCAAGGGGGGGTGTGTGACCTAAGGTTCGTAATACTCCCTAAGCTTCCCTAAGGTTCATTAGGTACCTGTCCCCCATGAAACCCCCCTCCCTAAACCCTAGACCCCCAAAACCCTAAACCCTAAGCCCGCTCCCTAAACAACCCTGTAATCTGTTTTCTTGGGCACATCTTCATGAAGCTGGATCAACCCCAGAGATCCGCAGCCTCCTATAGGGTGTCCAGAATAGGGTTTTTTAGGGTTTAGGGTTTAGGGTTTAGGGTTTAGGGTTTGGGGGCTGGCTGCCCTTCTTCACTGCTTCAGCGTTTTGCGGTTTGGGGCTTCCTGATATGCCACCCAACTCCAACCACACACCAGGGCATGTTCATCTGCTTAGATTGATGGGGAACCTTGTATCATGGGATCCCCTACCACCCCCCCTCTATACTACCCCCCCTTGGTTCGCCCCATAATAAAAACCATTTAGGGATAGTTAATCCGAATTAAGGTTATTTCATTGGGGAACCCCGGTTGGGTAGTATAGAGGGGGGTAGTAGGGGAACCCTTTATTGTATCCCAAAACCCCAGTACTTGGATGCCCCCAACTCCATAACAGTATTCAGTCCTTCCAGAACAGTACTCAGTCCTGTCAGTGTAGTAAGCATACTCTACCCTTAGTCAAGAACAAGAAGAAACCTAAACCTTTGTTTCACCCGGCTTGTGGAGTGGAGGGTTGGGGCGTTGCTCGGGAAGCAAGTGTTGTGGCACAAAATTGCAGCAAGCTCCCTGGCACAGCCTTCAGAACCCTTGCGTCGTTAGTGCCATGCAGGGAGGTGCAGTATGACGCTTAGGTTCCAGATCGCAAGTTTACCTGGCTCCCCTGGCAATGGCAAGCTCTAGCTGTGCGATACTTACGCCCAAAAAGCGGGGTTCAGGACTTGAGGATGGTTAGGGCCTTCGAAAGATTGAAGCGTGTTCTGATGCAGGTGACGGAGCAGATGCAGAAGACCAAGCGTCTTGCTTAAACCCTAAACCCTAAACCCTAAACCCTTAAACCCTAAACCCTAAACCTTTTCAAGGCTTTGAGCATTGTGCGGTGCCCCTTTTGGACTTTCTTTGGGTTACCCCGCCCAAACACCACGCCTGTCTAACTGCACCTACAAACGCTGCCGTAGTCCAACAGAGGTAAGTCGTGCGCTCAGCTGCTTCAAAGAATGTATCGAGGTCGTACCCATCCAGGCTGCTATGAGGTAACTGTATTGACATGTAGGGTTAAGGGTTGATAGGGCGGTTTAGGGTTTAGGGTTTAGGGTTTAGGGTTTAGGGTTTAGGGTTTAGGGTTTAGGGTTTAGGGTTTAGGGTTTAGGGTTTAGGGTGTGGGTGCCTTTCCATCAAAACCACGGCTTTTCTTTACGCCCCGAAAAGGGCACCCGAAATCGTGCACAGCCCAAGGAGCTGCGAATGCTAACCTTGGACGTTTAGGGTTTAGGGTTTAGGGTTTAGGGTTTAGGGCTCCTACTGTACCTACAGCTTGGTAGCAATTAATCTGACATAGTGTAACGGGTTGGCAGAGTCCTAGGTAAGTACCTGGGACCCTCTTTACCTACAGCTTTATGGGTTATGGGTTAGACTATACCTACGAGTTAAGGCCCAGGTATGCCCCAGCAAAGGAAACATCTTCACAGCGAACTTAAGGCGGACCCTCTGTTTGCCCAAACTTGAGCCTGGTAAAATGTAACCTCTCTGCCCAGTGCTAGGCTGCTAACAAGGTATGTAGCCTACCTTATCTGTACTTTGGGGACAGGTATTTGGTATTGGATCAATTGCCACATGAGGTCATGAGGTGAAAGTCGGAAACCTTGCCGCAGAGCGAGTGACAAAGAAGAAGCCGCCAAATCGCACAACTCTAAAATTTCAGGGTTTACATTCTGGCAGCACCCACAGGACTCCGGATGCAAAAAAGGGCTTAGGGCTTAGGGCTTAGGGCTGAGGGTTTTGAGGCCCTCGAAGCTCACGCAAATGTCCCAGCACATGAAGCCCCCAGAAGCCCGGAATGTACATTAGCAACCAGCGCAGGCCCTCGTGCCCTTATTCAGGGCTTTCCGGTTTAGGGTTTAGGGTTTAGGGTTTAGGGTTTAGGGTTTAGGGCTTGCGCCCTTTTTATTCCTCGGCTACTCTTTGGGTCTAGGGAGCCTAGACATGGCGCAGTGGCAAGGCAGAACGAGCAAGCGGCGAGCAGGATTGAGGCGGACACGCAGGTGAGGAAAGCCGCCTACACCAGGCCTGTGCTTTAGGGTTTAGGGTTGGGGTGGAGGATATTGCCTCTACAATACTTATTAACCTGAGTAACCAATCATAACTGTACTTATAACCATATTCCCCCTACAAGGAAGAAAATTTGTAGTATTGTTTTTTGTGGTGGGGGGGGGGTTCTTAAGCAATTCGTACTTGGAGGTTCATGGTACTTGCTGGCCACACAGAACTCTACTTCGAATTGTACTTATGACCATATTGGGGCACTTGGGGGTTTAGGGTTTAGGGTTTAGGGTTTAGGGTTTAGGGTTTAGGGTTTAGGGTTTAGGGTTTAGGGTTTAGGGTTTAGGGTTTAGGGTTTAGGGTTTAGGGTTTAGGGTTTAGGGTTTAGGGGGTTGTAAGTACAGTAGCAATTGGGTCATAAGTACCATGAGCCCCAAGGGGGGTTTACCTGAAGGCTCCAACGTAGTTCCGTTTTGGGTTCGTTGTAGGGGGTTCTGGTATACTACCCCAAAAAGGCCCTAAACCCTAAACCCTAAACCACATAGGGAGGTTTTGGGGAGGGTTCAGGGCTTCGGCCCTGATTTGCTGTGAGAGAGCGAAAGGCTGCCACTGGAAAGGTGCTTTTGGCTAGGGCACCAGGGGTGAGGGGGTTTAGGGTTTAGGGTTTAGGGTTTAGGGTTTAGGGTTTAGGGTTTAGGGCTTGAACGGAAGACCCGACACCGACACAAAACAGATCCCTGACAGGAACGTCACAGTCACGCGGAACGGCGCAGATGCAGCGTACACGCAGGTGGGGACTTTGCGGTGGAGTTCTAAAGCCTATGAGCGTCGCGACTTCGCAGGATCACCCTAAACCCTAAACCCTAAACCCTCAATGGAATTTGAACGCATCAGGCGACAGAACACGTGCCAGTGCAAGGAATTTTGGGGTCGACCCGAACCGGCTAAATGGTGCAAGGGCTGGATGTTCAGCTGGCAGTGGAGGGTACAGGGTTTCAAGGAATATAGTTCGGCTCATTCGATAGGCAGCGCAGACTTCACACCATTTTCACGACCTCATCAGGCTTTGTGTGAGGACTCAGCGCGTGCCTTATGACAGCAAAGCAAGTGTGCGGAGCGCAGGTGGCCAATTCATGGAGCCCTCCCTCCAGAGACTCCAAAACCCCCTTAATTAAGGTATATCCCTTACATGATAATAGGATCCCCAGTACGATTTAAGGTATATTCCTTAATTAAGGGGTTTTGGAGTCTCTGGGAGGAGGGCAAATGAAGCCCAATAAGGTGGCAGCAAGCGCATCCCAGGGACACTTTGATCCCGACACCAGATTGGCAGTAAAAAACCTGCAAAGCGTGCGAAAGGGCGTGCACTTACTTGTGGTGTCGTAGGGTGAACACAGGGTGCGAAGCCCTTCAACAAGCTCTTCTCTACTCCGACAATCTCCCCGGGGCTCTTGGATGATTCAATATGGTTTATGGGGGGTTAAGGGTTGAGGGCTTAGGGCTTAAGCTTACGGTGAGCCCTCGTTCCCAAAGCTCACGCTTGCCGGCCGCAGGTTGAGGCTTCGCAGCCAGGCTCTTGAGCCCTGGTGCTAGCGAGCATAAAGAGGGACCTCTAGAAGGGACCCTTACCCCACCCCCCCCCCCCACCCGAAAAAAAAAAAAAAACTCCACTGCAGCTAGAACCTGAGCCCTCCTCGAGCTCCGTAGGCAGGACCTAAACGAGGTAGAGCAAGCCTAAACCCTAAACCCTAAACCCTAAACCCTAAACCCTAAACCCTCCTCTCGAAAAAATACATCCTAAGCCGCTCTTCGGAGATGGTGCGGCAGAAGCCGGAAGACTTTTGGGCCTTGAGACCCAACTCAGAGGACCTGCGTAAATCTGGCAGGATTCCCCTGGGACCCCATTGAACCCATGTTCCATTCTGAGGGTAGGGTTTAGGGTTTTGGGTTTAGGGTTTAGGGTTTAGGGTTTAGGGTTTAGGGTTTAGGGTTTAGGGATTAGGGTTTAGGGTTAGGGTTTCATAAGGGGGGGGGGGGGTTCCGAAATCAGGGGCACCTCACTGGGAAGCTACTATTTGGGGTCAACATTACGGGTCCCTTATTTTCGTACACCCCACGTGGTCCCTGAATATGGTCCCTTACCTTCTTTAAAGGGTTCTGAAGTCACAGGCCCGTGGGTTTTGTAGGGTATACCAGGAGGCATATGAGGGGTCCCCTTTCTGTTGAGGGGCCATGGAACTACCCTTAGAGCCATGAAGCATTAAACATACCCTAAAGCCCTAAAGCGCCCAAAAAACCCTAAACCCTAAACCCTAAACCCTAAACCCTAAACCCTTAACCCTAAACCCTAAACCCTAAACCCTAAACCCTAAACCCTAAACCCTAAACCCTAAACCCTAAACCCTAAACCCTGGTCTGAGAGGCCATTGGAATCGCGAAGGCGAAAGCGCAACAGCAACTGTTGGAGGTACCTCGGCGCTCTAAGTTTAGAATTTCGGATTCAGGGTTTAGGGTTACCTGGTTGAGTCCCTGCAGACCAGATGCAAGAGGGCTTCAAGAATTCGCGCTGGTTCAGAATTCAGGGTTTTGTGGAGCCTTATAACTACATGCGGTGACTCACTTGCAGGCTCTAAACCCTAAACCCAGACGGAGTTGGTTTCCATAAAAGGACCTCCGAGCTCCTTGAACCCCAGAACATCTGGAGGTTTTCCCAAATAGGGTTTCGGGTTTAGGGTTAGGGTATAGGGTTCCCTCACAATAGCAGTATGTTGCTTTTGTGGCGAGGAGGCTCAGGATTGTAGTATTTGCGGGGCTATGTTGTGCTGGCACTTATGGTGTTTGAGTCTGAATCTGTAGCAGGGTCTTTTCCCACAACAGTTCTCAGAGGGCTTTGGAGAAGACAAGCCATTAGGGACCCTTGGGTTATATACCCCTCAGCCCTAGACCCTGGACCCTAAGGCCCCTTGAACTCCCCCCCCTGAAGAACCCTACAAGCCCGCCGAGAACCTACTCCCTAAACCCCAAAAACCAAAAAGCACGTCCAAGGTCGAAGCCGCCACCCTCTCTCAGGCACTTTGTTCTGCTCTCTCTCTTTCTTTTTTTTTTGCGGGGGGGGTGGGGGGGTTCTGTGGGGGGTTTAGGGTTTAGGGTTTAGGGTTTAGGGTTTAATTAGGGTTTAGGGTTTAGGTTTAGGACTGTTGCATGTTTGCCCGAAGCCTAAACCCGCTGCCTGGGTTTTTGGGGGTGCAGGGGTGCGTTGTTGGCAGGGGTTGATCTCACGGTCTTGGGGCCTCCGCATGCCAAACCCGCAACCTCTGGGATGTTTAGCCAGTGTCTTTAGGCGGCCCTCGGGCCCCGACTTCCTAAACCCCAAACCCCCAAGGGCCATGCTTCATCGAGTGGGCGGAAGCTATAGTCTAGGACCGGGAGTAGGCCCTTTTTTGCTTTTTTTAGGGGTTGGGGTTCCCTTATAATCCCCTAAAACCAAAAAGGGCACCCCCTTTATATTCCTAGGTTACTCCCGGGTCTAGTAGTGCTTCTGGGGGGGCCAGGGAGGGGGCTTCTTTAACTCGAGCGGCTCTTGGTTCAATTTGGGATGTTCCTTATACTAGCAGTCCTTAATTGGGATTAGAGTAGGGGGTACTATATCCTTAATCGGGATGAGAGTAGGGCGGGGGTAGCGCTTCAGGGTTTAGGGTTTAGGGTTTAGGGTGTAGGGTGTAGGAATTAGGGTTTAGGGTTTAGGGAGCCTGAATATGACACCCGGAATCCGGTGCCAAAATGAGGGTCCCTTTCTGGGATCCCTTTACCGTGGGTACCCAAAACGGATCTTAATTCAAGAAACCCTAAACCCTAAACCCTAAACCCTAAACCCTAAACCCTAAACCCTAAACCCTAAACCCTAAACCCTAAACCCTAAACCCTAAACCCTAAACCCTAAACCCTAAACCCTAAACCCTAAACCCTAAACCCTAAACCCTAATACCCTAAACCCTAAACCCTAAACCCTAAACCCTAAACCCTAAACCCTAAACCCTAAACCCTAAACCCTAAACCCTAAACCCTAAACCCTAAACCCTAAACCCTAAACCCTAAACCCTAAACCCTAAACCCTAAACCCTTCCCCTGTTTGGGACGAAGGTGCAGAGGGAGCTTGGCCTGACCTCCGAGCAGCTGCTCAGAAGAATCCCTGAAGCTTCGGATGGCCCTCCTTGTACTAGCTCAATCATAGGGTTTAGGGTTTAGGGTTTAGGGTTTAGGGTTTAGGGTTTAGGGTTTAGGGTTTAGGGTTTAGGGTTTAGGGTTTAGGGTTTAGGGTTTAGGGTTTAGGGTTTAGGGTCCTTAATAGGGATTGTAATAGGAGGGGGGTACTACAATCCCTAGTAAGGACTGTTAGTATAAGGGGGAACATCCCAACCTGCAGCCTCAATGGGTGTTGCGGCGCGTTGCGTTTTGAGGATTGGGGCTTCAGGGCTTGGGGTTCAGGGTTTAGGGTTTAGGGTTGAGGGCTGAGGGTTGAGGGTTGAGGGTTCAAGGTTTAGGGCTCAGGGGTTGAGGGCTTCACAAGGTTTGGGGATTAATTAGGACTTAAGGACTTGGGTTTGGGGTTTGGGGCTCAGGGTTGAGGGCTTATAAGGGTTTGGGCTTTAGAGTTTGGGTTTCGGGCTTGGGGTTTAGGGGGCCGTTGGGGCTCCTGGTTCAGGGGTTGAAAGGTCGCCTTCAACACAAGGTTTGGATACTAGGTTTAGGGCTTAGGCCACGTGAGCATAAGTTCGGGAGGGTTTTTATAGGGCTTTGGAACTATTTTAGGTTTTCAGCGTTGAACGGTCCAGAGTTTGAAGGTACAAGATTTGGCTAGCCTTCGCTGCATGAAGACCCTTTCTGATCTTAAAGCAGGTTGGGATCATCATGTTCATCGGCTTAGCAAGAGTCAAGGGGAGTTGTTAATATCAGTAAGGTGCGAACGTGGTGATTTGGGGTTTAGGCTTGCGTAGCCAAAGCCAAGCGACGGGAACGCTTGGGGTGGAGGGTTTGGTTGCTCCCCTTTCTAACAGGAAAAACAACAGCCAACCAACAAGCTCTTCAGTCTCTTTCAGGTAATATAGGGGTCGGAAATAGCCCCCAAAACCCTATCCTAATTATTAAACCCCACAGAGTATGGCAAGTTTGGTGAGCTGATGAGTGCATGATAGTCTCTGGTACATCGCGCGCCTTCAGCATTCAGCCACAGGGTTCTAAGGCCAGGCACCGTACCTCAGTCGAACATCGGGCACAATTTGCCATGCTTCCTGCTTCGCTTCGTACTTAATGCATCCAAGACTTTCCAACAGAAGGTGTCCGTCAACCAACCGCCTCCGCATGGTGCTGTTTTCTGGAGACGAAGATTTCCATGCAACAGTCCAAACCGACCCGGAACTACTTTCTGGCACGCGCATAAGACACCAACATGGAAACCAATCAGCAGCCAGCCGGGCAAGGCAGCATCAGACGAATAGATTTAATATCCATATATATATATATATATATATATTTTTTATACATGTGTATATATTTGTATTATATGCATATATACATATATATAGATATACATATATATATATATAGAGATCCCTATAATGCTTAAACGTTGAACCCTGAACGAAGCCCTCTCCCCTCGAGGTCCCTTGCCTTTTCAAAAGCGGCTCCGCCTTGACGCGGTCGCCTCTTACAGCGTTTGGGGTTCAGGGCTTGGGGTTTAGGGTTTAGGGTTTAGGGTTTAGGGTTTAGGGTTTAGGGTTTAGGGTTTAGGGTTTAGGGTTTAGGGTTTAGGGTTTAGGGTTTAGGGTTTAGGGTTTAGGGGAGTTCGATCTGCAATGATGCCTGCCGTCTTTGCTCCTATGGGAACCGCGGAAAGTGTAGAATAAGTTGGCAGGGTTCAGCGTTTCCGGAAAGAGCGGGGGGGGGGGGAGGGGGGCAGGGGGGAGGGCGGGGGAGAGAGGGGGAGAGAGGGGGAGAGAGGGGGAGGGGGGAGAGAGGGGGAGGGGGGGGGGAGGGCAAGTTCTGGCAAACGGGCATACTGTGAGCTTGGGTTTCCGCAACCCCCTTTGTACCTCAGTCCGAAACATGTGTCGGCGTCGGCGCTGGCGCTGGCCCGCACAGCGCCTACTCTCCTTCTAACCCCTAAACCCTAAACGCTAAACCCTAAACCGCACATCTTGGACAGCTCAGGGCTTGCCTAGATTCCAAAGCAGCAGCTGGAGTAGCTTTGAATCCGGTGTACTTAAGGATCTGCTTTATATGGAGGGCTTACGAACATAGGGGACCTCAATTGGGGACCCCCAACCTAGTCCCGCAGATTCCCTCATAATACGGAGGCCAATAAGGTGCCCTTAATTTCGGAAACCCGCATATTGGGGGGTCGATCTAAAAATGTAGAGAAGTTTTTAAAGACATATCGTACGCATGATTGGCTTTAGGTAACCAGTGCATCTCCATCCATCCAACGTGAAATTTGCAAAGCACACTTCATAGCGAGAGGCTTTTACAGGGGTGCCTATCTGAAGCCTCCAGCCGCAAGCCATTCCAACCCTCCCACAGCCCCCTCTGCAACCCTCCAGCCCTACACCCCCCTCCAACCTTCCAACTCTCCAACCCTCCAACCCTCTGTCCTCCAACCCTCCAATTCTCGAACCCTATCCAACCTCCAATCCTCCAATCCAACACTCCAATCCTATCCAACCTCCAAACTTCCATTCCAACTCTCCAACCCTACACCCCCCCCCCCCCCCCGCCTTCCAACCCTCCAACGGGAGGGTTAGAAGGCAGGCTTACCCTGAGCCCTTCCACCCTAAACCCTAAACCCTAAACCCGAAACTCAATGGTGCAATGTGGAACCCTAAGCCCTCCAACCCTCAACCCTCAACCCTCAACCCTCAACCCTAAACCCTAAACCCTAAACCCTAAACCCTAAGCCCTAAGCCCTAAACCCTAAACCCTAAACCCTAAACTAAACTCGCTCTGCAAAAACATACGGTCTTTCGGATCTTTGGGTCTGGCGGCCCTCTGCCGACTGCCTCCATCTGCCTCGGAGGTAGTGTGCGGTTTGGTTTTATCTGGGTACATGTCCGGGTATTGAAGAAGCCTCTCCGTGCATCTAAACTATATATACACACATACATACATACATTCATACATACATACATACCTGTTTTTGTATAGGTACAGATATTTGTATACCCAAATTTATGTGTCAGCAGCGCGCTCCCACAAAGCTTGACCGGCACGATTGACGCAAGCGGTGAACTGAGTTGGCATGGCGAAGTGCTTCGCAGGTTCATGGTTCACATACATTCTTGATGGCCCCTTCTTCATGCGACGCCCTACCAGGGAGCCTGAACATCTCCTTTGCTTGCAGCACTGCATAACCAGTAGGTGGTTCTTTCGTGCTTCAACGTCGCTGGTATTGAAAATTCCCGCCTATGTTCACTGGTGATGAAGGCCCGCCCACGCGCAGACTTCCAGAACTAGAGGCTAGGCACGTGAAGGACATGCAGAAACTGCTTCCAGCTGAGCTGTTTTTCTCACATGCGTGAAATTGAGTGCGTGACGCTTGATTTGAAGCTTGCGCTGTCGATTTGTACATGTTGGGCTGACGCAAACGTCCTTGCAGTAATTAACCCCAACAGAGACGAAGCGACTCCTGCTCAAAACTTGATAAGGACCGTGGCATACCAGGAGTTCGTCACATACCACAATCTGGACAACGCCTCCTTCTTGTCCCTGCCTTACGGGCGTTTTCTTGGATGGCATTCTCCCAAGAGCTCACACTCCGAAAGGACCAGGACCCTAAACCCTAAACTGGCCCTAAACCCTAAACCCTAAACCCTAAACCCTAAACCCTAAACCTAAATTTCTAAACCCTAAACCCTAAACCCTAAACCCTAAACCCTGACAGCATGGTGGCTTCCCGAACCCTAAGTGCAGGTTTGGCCTTGGGAATGCGTTGGTCACGCTGCCGACGAAGTAACAGGACAGGGCTCTTGGGATGAAGCCAGCTACCCTAAACTCGAAAACCCTAAGCCCCCTACACCCTAGAGCTTACAACCCTAAAGCCCTAAACCCCTACACCCTAAACCCTAAACCCCTACACCCTAAACCCTAAACCCTAAACCCTAAACCCTAAACTCCCTTCTTGGAGGTTATCAGATGCTAAGGTCCCAGGCACCACGTGCTACGCACCCTTTCCCTCAATCCTCAATCCCTGATATAGGAAAACCTCCAGAAGGGTTTAGGGAAGTTTAGGGTTCAGGGTTTAGGGTTTAGGGCTTAGGGTTTAGGGTTTTAGGGTTTAGGGTTTAGGGTTTAGGGCTATGGTCCCCTTGTAATTATACTTTTATCACTCCCCAAAACCCTATTCTAATTATTCAGGCCCCTTGTTTTCCCTCGGCAGGCCCTTGGGACATTTTGTGTTTTTGCCTCAGTGGGTTTAAGCGGCCTATCCCTACCTTGGTAGCCCTTGGGTTTAAGGTTTAGAGCTTAGGGTTTAAGAGGAATGTATTTAAGAACAATTTGAAGAGGGTTTTAAGGGCCATCCTAGCTACTATTTATTTCAAAATCCCCCCCCCCAAACAAATTAAGCAGATTCTGCCTTCCAGGGTTTTTTTCTTCACGTTTTTGGGGGTGCATTGCTTCAGAATCCACCCCAAAATTATCAAAACATCTTCCTTCTCAGGGCAACCTTGGGAATTGTTTCTTTCATGTTTTTTGGGGGAGTTCTTAAGCAAGTTGTAGATCCTGCAACCCTAAAGACCCGAAAGGCCCACAACCGAACGCAGAGGGTTGATACATAAGTTGGTACCTGGATTGCAATTGGTATCACCAGGAGTGGTCCATGTGTAGTACTATTCTGGAATTAGGTACCCAAAAACCCTATTTGGTATGGTTTTGGGGTGTTTTGGGTACCTGATTCCATTTTTGTACTACTCATGGACCCTCTGGGTGAGAAAAACCAACAGTGGAAAGAACGGGAAGCATGACGGGCATTCCCTGCTCTTGGCTGCAGGAGCTGAGCAGGAGCTGCGCTCTACGGCATCGGAACTTTGCAAAACCCTAAACCCTAAACCCTAAACCCTAAACCCTAAACGGGAGAGAGGGCTAAGGGTCCCACGGTTTTTTTGCGGTTCCATCTGAGTATAAGGGTAGGTTCATCGGCTCTTATGATGGTCCCTTACCTTAAGGGGCGGGTTCTGGAGTATGGGACCTTGGGTTGAAGGGCTCATATTCTACTAATTGCTTTAGAAACCCAAAAAAACAAAAATCTTCTTCCTTATTAAGGGTAATAATTTAGGGATTATTACTTTGTATTCTTTTGGGGTTCTTAAGCAAAGAGTTGCATTCAGGGACCATGTAGCTACCCTAAGAATTGGGCTTGCTGGTGCGTTCCGGTCGCAGGATCAACCGGGCTTATGGTTTCAGGCAGCAGAGAGGTGTCTTGAGGACGGAGGATGCGCAGCATTGCGCAGATGCGTCGGAGGACAAAGAAGCAACACCCGTGGGTCAAGGGACTACGAGAGGGACCCTTATAGGGGACCTCAGGGGTTATCTGAGGGTCTACTTAGGTATATAGGGACTATATATATATATATATAAAGCTTGTACAGGGGAACAAGATTAAGGGTTCCTTCGAGGGGCCCCTCCATTTTCCCCTATGAGTGGGACCCTTTGCTTGGCTACTTGGTTTAGGGTTCTCACTCCAGGCGAGTCGTCGCAAGCCTGCAGCAACAAGGGTTTAATTTTGGGATGTTCCCACTTGTACTAACAGTCCTTAATAGGGATTAGAATAGGGGGTACTATAATCCCTATTCAGGGCTGCCCCACCCACCCACCCAATGTTGCTTTCCACAACGAGGAGTCCTGCGGGTGTGGTTGGGTCCAGCAGGTTTTGTCACAAGACCAAAGGAAGGCATGGCGTTACCACTTCCCCCATCCAAGTTTTACATTTCTTATTCCACGCCTTGGGCGACGAAGTTGAACTGACATGATGTGACTCATTTTCGGGATGGGTTGGTGTCCAAGGCGCGGGATTGGAAGGATTGATGCTCAGTCTCCCATGTTGGATCTCCCCATTGTTCAATGTAAATTTCTTGGGGAGTGCCTGATTTTAGGGTTGAGGGTTTAGGGCTTCCCGACTTCTCGATGCATTCCCAGCATGTTGGCTCCAATAACCTATGAACTTCCCGAGCTGTTGCTTGGTGATTCTGACGATGTTCCGTGAGGAAGTAAGTCTCATGGAGAGCAGAAGCTGAGATGAGTCGAGTAGCTGAACGAGGAAGCCCACAGAGCAGTTGTATGTTTGGAGGGGATAGAGCGCCCCATGACGATAGTTTCCTTGGGAATGATGTTCTATATTGTTTATGTGAGACCCAAGGGAGTTGCAACGCTTTTCAGAAACTAAAGGGAGGGAGTATAGATCACGGTTGCCTTCTCCACAGAACGACTTCTACATCCTCCTCGCTGCGTTCTGTCTTCTTCCTTTTGCTCTGCCGATCACACACGCCAACGAATGAGGGAATGCCAAGAAGCCCTAAACCCTGAACCCTGATCCCTAATGAATGGCCCTCATATAGGGGCCTAAAGAATTAGAAGAGGTTTTTTGGGGTTTCGGGGTTTTGGGGGTTCAGGGTTTAGGGTTTAGGGTTTAGGGTTTAGGGTTTAGGGTTTAGGGTTAGGAGGGGGGGGGGGGGTACTATAGAATATTTGTATAGGGGCCAGAAGGGAACACTACTAGTATTTCTTCCGGCCACCTTATAGTAGATAAGCCCTCAGCCCTACTGTGGAGTTTCATGGTACTTACTAGCCAGTAATCACCGTACTCACAACCCTCTGGGAGCACTTAAAGGGCTCGTAAGTGGGTTATACGTACAGTTATAGTTGGTTCATAAGTACCATGAACCTCCCAGTAGCCCTAACCCTAAACCCTAAACCCTGAACCCTGAACCCTGAAGCCTGAACCCTGAACCCTAAACCCTAAAGCCTAAACCCTAAATCCTAAACCCCAAGCAAGATGATGCGGGCACTGCGCGCCGAAGCCACCGGCAGCTCGAAGTGACCTTCGCCCCCCCCTGCGCCCCACGACCATATGGCCGGCTCAGAGCAGCTCAGGGACCTGCTTCCTTCGGTTTTGGGTTTTGGGTTTAGGGTTTAGGGTTTAGGGTTTAGGGTTTATGGAGTCCGGATGCAAAAAAGGGGTGTTTAGGGTTTGCGCGTGCTACAGCGCTTGACTCGCTTGATGAAGTCGGCGTCTGGCGATTGCACAAGAGGGTCCCAGTCTGGGGCGTCAAGGGTAAGTGCTTTCCCCTCCAAAGTATGTAAGATACATAGCCCCCAAAATCCCTAAACCCCTAAACCCTAAACCCCTAAACCCTAAACCCCTAAACCCCTAAACTCCTAAACCCCTAAACCCTAAACCCTAAAAGGGTAGGGTGCCAGGGGTGAGGGTTTGCAAACAAGAGTCTCGCGGCAGGAGATCTTTCAGAAGTGGGACCGGGATGGCAGCGGGGACATCTCGGTGAGCGAGTTGATCCGGGTACTCACCAAACTGACGCATGGCGGACAGGGCTTAGGGCTTAGGGTTTCGGGTTTAGGGGTTAGGGGTTAGGGGGTTAGGCTTAGGGTACTCACCAAGCTGACACCTGGCTGATAAAACTAGGTTGGCTTTTGGGATATACTTCATATTTTCCTTATTTGGGTTTTATAAGGGGCCCTATATTTCCAATACTTTCCAAAGGGCTTCAGGGCCAACCTAGACAAGGCAGGTTTCTTAGACGGTGTTTAGGCTTGTGGCTCTATGTCTTCATAGAGGGTTTAGGGTTTAGGGTTTAGGGTTTAGGTGAGACATACCAATCAGTGCTCATAGATTTACAGGTTCGGTTTCTGTGCAGAAGTACCACTCAGGAGCCGGGACGCGGAAACCCTGACTCCACACGCCTGACCCACACACTTAAACCCTGAACCCTAAACCCTTTCCATCCACATGAGTTAGAAGTCTTCCTCATACTCTTCCTCTAAAAGGAGTGTTGTGTAACCCTATTCGAAACTTGATGGAGCATGCTATGGGAGGGTTTAGGATATAAAAGGGTTTTACCCGGGAGACTATTTGCCTGCAGTTTAGTCAGTAGCTATAGCCCAGATTCAAGGGAAAGAGGGTCCCCAGGTAGGGTTTTGGGGTTCAAAGTTACATGTTTAGGGTTTAGGGTTTAGGGTTTAGGGTTTAGGGTTTAGGGTTTAAGGTTTAGGGTTGTAGGTTTCAGGGCGTAGAGAGCAACCTCGAATTCCAGTGCGGCAACCGCCCCCAAAGTTGTTCCTGGAGGCGAGGCTCCACACTCGGCACTCCGATCCCAACGGAGACACCTGAAGTCATCCTAAACCCTAAACCCTAAACCCTAAACCCTAAACCCTAAACCCTAAACCCTAAACCCTAAACCCTAAACCCTAAACCCTAAACCCCAAACCTGGCTACGGTTTTGGCTCAAGCATTCGGGCTCAGAGTCTCAGACTACCTCTGCCTGCCTTCAAAAATGTCCTCGCGATGCCCTACCGAGGCACGGGACTTCCTCTTCGACGTTCAGGCACCGCCCCTTCACGCCCCGCCCACAAGGTGGAGTTCCTGGAGGCAGCCATGATGGGGCCGCTGCGACGGTTCACCATGGATGGGTTTCGCGCGCTTCAAGAACATCGGGCCGAGGCAAGGCTGCAGGAGCGCAGGCAGCACTTCGCTCAGCCGGGACCGGCTGGAGGTGCCCGGGAGACCGTGCCAGCCGGGGCGCGCCTGTCGCTGGCCATGCGCGCCCCAACGCTCGCGGAGCATGTTGCATTGTCTGGGATGGATTGATTTGGGCAGCTGGTGCGGCGCTTTTCAATGCTGTCGGCATGGAGCGCATTCACCTGGCGGGCGACTTCATGGAGCCCTTGTTTCCTGTGGTCGGCAGCGTCGACCGTGTGCAGAAGGCGTGTGACATGCTGGTGTTGGCCCGCTACAAGCGGGTGAATGTGACAGGCCATGGGATTGCACGTTTGCGGACCACAAGTACCCCACGGAGGAGTCTTGGGTCATCGGCAACATCGGCTGTGTGCAGGAGGCGTGCGACGTCGTGGTGATGACGCCGGTTCGCGACGAGCTGGTTGTTCTGAATGACATCCTTTCTATGATGC
The DNA here is from genome assembly GCA_905221605.1 of Symbiodinium natans. Classification (NCBI taxonomy): domain Eukaryota; class Dinophyceae; order Suessiales; family Symbiodiniaceae; genus Symbiodinium; species Symbiodinium natans. The sequence continues at coordinate 210,665 of CAJNDS010002203.1, read as the reverse complement.
TCGCTTCCCTGAGGTTGCACGGACGTGGAACATGGGGAGGGAGAACATGGACGCGAGTTTTAGGATCCCTGGATATGGACGATGGCGGACCTCCCGTGCACTTCTTTGTTTCCTGGCTTTGCTCCTCACACTCGTGGACCTGAATGTATGATCTGATTTGGGGTTGTGATCTTGCTCAGTCATGACAGTTTCAAGACTGAAATTCACATGCTTTGGCTGCTATGAAGGACAGGTCCCATATGCGGAAAAAAAAACCCCAAACCCTAAACCCTAAACCCTGGAAACCGGATAAGCTCTCCATAAAGCCATCTTAAGACATCTCAAGCCTATCAGCCCAAAGCTTGGCGCCCGGACGCCCCAAAACTTTGCCCTTAGGGGCTGGGTAGCGAACCTTCAACCTCTTGGGTGACAGATAATCCTACTAGGAAGACAGGTTAACCTTTTTGGGGCTAGGGCAGCCCCTACCCCTAAACCCTGAGCCCTAACCCCTAAACCCTAAACCCTAAACCCTAAGCCCTAAGCCCTAAGCCCTAAGCCCTAAACCTCAGAACTCCGGATTCCTTCAAAAGGAATCCGCAGTTCGACAAAGCCGGCTGCGAGAAGATGCCGCTAGGGCTCCGTTTAGAGGTTTGGGGTTTAGGGTTTAGGGTCTTCAGGGCTTTCAGGGTTTAGGGCTTCGGGTTCAGGAAGCCTCCTAGCAGTCGGGATTGCGATGATCCCTATGCCACCCTCATAGGGTTATCCTTTATTTCCCTCGGCCTGGCGCACACATGACCCGATGTTGCTGGAGAGCCTATATAAGGTTTAGACAGGGGTCGGAAAATCACTAGTGTATTCCCTCATGGTCCCTATCTAGTTCTACTATAGTAGCCCCCAAAACCCTATCAAAAATGATTCCGGGCCCTATATACTTCTACTATAATAACCCCCAAAACCCTATTAAAATGATTAAGATCCCTATATCATATAACAAAGGACCCAATTTCGAGGCGCCCGTACTTGGAGTGGATCCCTCCCTTCTTGGTTCTTTTGTGATTTGGTACTCAAAAGATATGAATAAAAGTGTTCTTGTTAGAAAATACTATTCATACGTCTTGACCAGATACCTACATTGAAATTCGCGGCTTTGCTGCCCGCGTGTCACCTAAAGGTTTAGCCTCATGGATGTGAACAGCGACGGCTCGGTGCAGTACGAGGAGTTCATTGCTGCTTGACTCATCTACTTGGTAGCCCTGTCGTGGTACCCGTTTCCCGAATTTTCTGTTCAAGGTTTTCCTGATAACGCAACCAACCCCAAAAAGGCTGCCCTTATTCTAATTCGGTTACTGGGCTACTGAGTCTCGGGAACGCTTGCTGCTCTTGAGTTTAAATTTTGAAGCAGCGCACAATCAGGATCAAGCATTCTTTCAAATCAGAGTTGCGCAATCTGTACTGCTAGCAGTGTACGAGTAGTCGCCGTTACAGAAATAGTCAGAGCCCGGCGTTTGAGCTGCGTGCGCGTGGAAAACAGAATCTCCAGCCCCTTGCGTAACAAGGTAGCAAGAGAGGGCTCTGGATGCAAAGCGACTTGGGTTGTGTTGCAATCCGAGAACTGGCTCACATCCCGCGATGGCGGATTTTCTGGCGTGAAGGCGCCGGCAATTTGAGATCGGGGATGCGGGCTTTGATTTGTGGTAGAAGGGAGTTAGGCACCTTCAGCCCAAGTGTTCATCTAGACGCATGATTTGCAATCAGTGACTATTGTTCGTAGCAACTGTTCTGTTTCAGTTCAGCTTCTTATGGCCGAACGGTTCTGAGGCATATATATATATATATGGTCCAGTGCTCCCCGGCCCCCCCCTCCCCCCCCCACCCATGGTCTGGAACCCCCCCCCCCCCTCCCCTGTGGTGTGGTTGGGGGTTGGTTTTAGGGTTAGGGTTTAGGGTTTGGGATTTAGGGTTTAGGGTTTAGGGTTTAGGGTTTAGGGTTTAGGGTTTGGGTTTGGGTTTAGGGTTTAGGGTTTAGGGTTTAGGGTTTTAGGTTAAGGGTTTAGGGTTTAGGGTTTGAAAGGTTTTAGGGTTAACCCCTCCCCCCCCTGTGGTGTGGTTGGGGGTTGGTTTTAGGGTTTAGGGTTCAGGGTTGGTTTAGGGTTTAGGGCTTAGGGTTTGACAGGGTTTAGGGTTTAGGGTTGGAGACCGTAGGCCTGGAGGGGGGAGGGGGGGTAGGGGGGTAAACGCCTCACACACATGGGTTTCTCCGAGGGCGTGCTCCCTCAACCGAAGGCACAACACTCACAAAACACGGGTTTTGCCGAGGGTCGGCCCCCCCCCCCCCCCTACCTGACCATACCATGGGGGGGGGGGGGGGGGGGGGGGGGGGGGGGGGCCGGACACGCCAGACGCCGGACCATATATATGTATGTCCCTTGCTGGGTACCTTCTTCTACATTGCAGGCTTTCTGGACACCTCCCGCAACATCCCCCTCTTGGGGCCCTAAACCCTAAACCCTAAACCCTGAACCCTGAACCCTGAACCCTGAACCCTGAACCCTAAACAGGCTGTTGTCACGGTGCCCGAATGCCGTAGCTCGTTGCGCCAGGCGGGCATCCTGATGGACCAGAAACGTCAGGAGCCCACTGGGTTTCGGGTATACTGGCTTGCCTTCAGTCCAGTGGCAAAAAGGGTTTAGGGTTTAGGGTTACGGTTTACGGTTTAGGGTTTAGGGTTTGGGGTTTGGGGTTTGGGGTTTAGGGTTTAGGGTTTAGGGCCTACTGTGACATCGAGCAGGTAGAAGTCATACTCGAAACCACCACAGGGGGAAAAAGTATGGACTTGCGAGGCAGCGTGACTAGGCCCCCCAACGCGACGACATTTTTTCGGCACTTCGCAGACGAGACTGCGGCGTGAGCGCGCATCTTCGCGAGGAGCGTGTGCATGGGGCTATGGCGAAAGCATGAACCATGGCCGTGGCCCAGGTGCGACTGCAGTTCCGCTACCACGTCTGCGCGAAACTGAGAGACTCAAGTGCCAAAATGCGCATGGGACGTCGGACCGCCGTAAGAGTTCACAAGCTCACAACTCGGTAGCCCAGTGGTACCCCTTACCTTTTTTGTTTTGTTATGGGTTCCCTTATAAAGTAACCAACCCAAAAAAGGGTGCCCTTATCATAATATGGTTCTTGGGCTACCAAGACAAGAGCCCATGGCAATCCTTTTGGGCGAGGCGTCTAGAGGCGATACATTTGCCCTTCGCTCCCCATGCACACCCTTGAACTCCAAACCTCAAACCTCTGAGCCCCAAAAGTCCTTGGCGCCTCCACCTAAGAACCCTACCCAAACACGTAAGCAAAAGTCGAAGATTTGATGAGCCCCTTATTTTACTCTAAATCCCAAAACCCTCAACCCAAAAAAACAACCTAAACCCCAAACCCCACACCCTAAACCCTAAAACCTAAACCCTGAACCCTAAACCCTAAACCCCAAACCCCAAACGCCAAACCCAACTCAGCCAACACCCCCAAGAACCTCATCTTAAGCCCTAAACCCTAAACCCCAAACCCCAAACCCCAAACCCCAAACCCCAAACCCCAAACCCAGCTCAGCGAAACCTGCAAGAACCTGATCCTAAGCCCTAAACCCTGAAACCTAAACCCTAAGCCCTAAGCCCTAAGTCCTAAACCCTAAACCCTAAACCCTAACCCTCAACCCTAAACCCTAAACCCTAAACCCTAAACCCTAAACCCTAAACCCTAAACCCTAAACCCTAAACCCTAAACCCTAAACCCTAAACCCTAAACCCTAAACCCAACTAAGCCCTAAGCCTTAAAAAGAACCTCATCCTAAGCAGGAGAGTTCGGAGGCCACCGCCGCACGAAAGGCGAAGCTGCGAGCCAAGTATGCCAAGCGCCATGGCGAGGAGTGAGGTGGTTTGGGGTTTAGGCTTTAGGGTTTAGGGTTTAGGGTTTAGGGTTTAGGGCAAGTCAAAAGTGGCATCTGAGTTTTTCCAGACATCCGGAGCTCGCACCTTCTTTGACCTTTTGGGGTTCCGGATTCCTTCCCTATGACCCAGAGTCTAGGCCCTCTGAATCCCGAATCACCCCCAAACCCCGAACCCCAAACCCCAAAACCCCAAACCCTGAACCCTAAACCCCTAAACCCCAGACCCGAAACCCTAAACCCCTAAACCCCAGGCCCTAAACCGTCCCTACAGCTCAAGCCTGGCCGTCTGAGTGAGACATAGGGTCATGGCTTGCATGCTGGTCGGGTGGAACTGTAGATGAGGGTCAGTTGGCCCCTACTAGGACCGAAAGTAGGCCCTTTTTTCCTTTTTTTTAGGGTTGGGGTTCCCTTATAATCCCCTTAAAACCCAAAAGGGTACCCTTTTTATTCCTGGGTTACTCTAGCCTACACTGTTGTTCGCACTAGGTTGGGCTGCCCTAGTGCGACCTGACTCCTTGTGTGAGTCTCGCCTCGCGAACCCCAAACCCTATACCCTAAGCCACCCCCCCCCTCAACAAAAAACAAAGAATGAATAGATAAAATTGAGTTTAAACAGCCTAAGCTCCTCATGCGCCTTCAGGTTGGACAAGAACGGAGATGGGAAGCTACTTTGCCTGGAGTTGTGGCATCTCTTTCATGCCAGGAGTAGGGGGTTAGGTTTACAGTTTAGGGTTTAGGGTTTGGGTCTTTAATGTGCAGGGAACTTCCTTTAATGGGTTATAGGGAAAGTCTGTAGTGGTTACTGTAATTGTTAGGAATTCAGTTTCGGCCCAAAAGTTTGGGAACAGAGTTTAGGCCTAAGCAAGATGCGATAATGTTGTGGAATAGGGCCAGTCTTCAATGTTTAAAGAAGCTTGTCAGGACAGTTCTTTAAGGGTAAGGCAACTGGTTGAACCTTCAGGACAGCTCTTTCTGGAGTATCTGTAATTCAATAGTGTTGACTAAAGGGGTTTAGGAGCAAAGGTTTAGTTCTTGGGGTTGTTTAGTAGACCAACACTGTCGTAAACATTCAGCCCAGACCAACACGCACCTGAAGTATTATTAACCCTAATCCCTAAACCCTAAACCCTAAACCCTAAACCCACATGACTCGTTGCAAGTATGGGCATAGGGTGTGGGCTTCAGCGAATTCCCGCAGTGGCTATACGGAAAAGCTACGGTTCCCAACAAGGCTTGAACACAGATCTAGGGTTTAGGGTTTAGGGTTTAGGGTTTAGGGTTTAGGGTTTAGTCCTGGGCAGTTTCTGGCAGCACCCACTGGGAGTCGGGATGCAAAAAGGGTTTAGTCCTGGCATGAAGCAGCTTCCAGGTTCAAGAGGGTGTAGAGCTTAGGGGGTAACCCGAGGTTCCTGCAAACATAGGGTTGACAGAAATAGGGCTTAGGGCCTTAACATGAAGCGTACACCCTGCCGGCATTTTTCCTAAACAGTAGTCGGAGGTTCGTTGAAAACTGAACAAGGCCTGTAGATTCAAGATTCCAGGAGGTATACCTGGCCTGACATCTTGAATCTTGGCTCTAGTCCTTTTCTTCTAAGTTCGAAACCAACTGACTATTTTGAAGCGGGAAACATGATTGTGGCCGCCCACCCTCAGCCCAACGCGAGAGTTTCTTAATCGTGGCAGGCTTGAAGGAGGCTACCATATATGTATAGATATCAATCAATCTATCTATCTGTCTGTCTATCTGCGTGTGTTTGGGTGCCTGTGAACCCTCCCCCCCCCCGCCCCCCCTCCCGTGCCCAACGCCCCGTATTGAAGGAATACCTTCTTTCATGGGGGTGGGGCGGGGGGGTGCCTATACTGTTTCCGGTGATGCCTTAGATGTCTATCTGAGGCTGGATTTCGTCGAAGTCTACGAGCCTCGGCCGTGTGAGGGGTTAGCAATCCCGCAGGTCTTTCGGCACGTGAGGCAGCCTATAGGCTAAGCATTAGCACTTGAAGATTCGGAAGGTGGGCTACAGTATGCCCTTAAACCCTCAACCCTCAACCCTCAACCCTAAACCCTAAACCCTAAACCCTAAACCCTAAACCCTAAACCCTACGATGGGCTAGACGTCGTGAGAGTCTGCATGTTTGCTGCGGCCTTTTTTCAGGGGAGCCGGGAATTGCCGGACACGGCACCAAGGAACACCACAGCCGAATGGATCCCTGTCTCCTAAGCTCCTGGGGCCCCAACCGCGGTTTAGGGTTTAGGGTTTGGGGTTTGGGGTTTGGGGTTTAGGGTTTAGGGTTTCGGGTTTCGGGTTTGGGGTTTAGGGTTTGGGGTTTGGGGTTTAGGGTTTCGGGTTTGGGGTTTAGGGTAACCCCCCCCCCCCCCTCGGCCAAGCGGTTGAAAACATATAGGTATAGGCTTAAAGCATTACGTGTGGTGCTTGCTTTGGCTTCCCGAGACGTACTTGTCGTGTGGTGACCATACTAAGGACGCCACTACATAGGAACGCGATCGGCGCCTTAAGAAACATTGGGCTCCCTGTTATTGTCAGCATGGTGGGTTGCGACATCAGGACTTCCTGCAGAAGCGGTACCCGCAGATGTCGCTGCCAGACCTCCGGTTACTCTGGCTGGGCAGGGAGCGCTTGGGGATGTACCGGTGCCCCTACCTACTCAGGTCTTTGGTAGCCCAGTGGTACCCTTTACCCTTTCTTTTGGTTCTGGGTTTCCCCTTGTAGAGTAACCAATCAAGAAAAGGGCACCTTTATCACAATATGGCTACTGGGCTGCTAAGGTCTCAGGTTTTTTCATGATGTACAAGAAGGGAGTATATAGTTTTAGGGTCTAGGGTTTAGGGTTTAGGGTTTAGGGTTTAGGGTTTAGGGTTGCAGGCACCCTACTGTTTTAGACAGACCAAGGAGTCGCCCCCGCCCACCCCCCCGTTCCGGCAAGTGCTTTGTGGGACCGGAGGGCCTAAGGGAGCTTACAGTGTAGATACGGTTTAGGGTTTAGGGTTTAGGGTTTAGGGTTTAGGGTTTAGGGTTTAGGGTTTAGGGTTTAGGGTTTAGGGTTTAGGGTTTAGGGTTTTCGGAGATCCAGTGAGGGTCCAGGGGATGTGGACCTTATGGCACCAAGTTTTTTGAATCTGCCACTGAGGTTTCTCTACAACTGACGCTCGCCTCGATTCGGAGGGTTCAGGGCACTAAACCTCCGCGCAGCCTTGGGCTTTGGTAGATGCAGCTATTGGCCTTTGTACGATCATATACACCCGAAGCCCTAAACCCTAAACCCTAAACCCTACACCCTGCATACACTTGCACTCTGATCCTGATCCTTGCTCTTCCGCGTAAAGCATCCTGCACTTCATCGGGCAGGAGTCTTTGATCCATGAAACTCGCACCCTTCTCTTGGTCATAGTTGGGTACCATTTTACATTTTTAAGGGTACTTAAACCCCAAGAATACAAGTTTGAATTTTTAAGGGTACTTAAACCCTAATAAGGAGTATAAGTTTACATCTTTAATTCGATCCCAAGCATGAACTAGTTTTCCGGTCACGCTCTGGCCGGCTTGGAGGTATAGGGTACTGATGAGCCCAACAACTGTACGTGTAACCCAATTGTAACCATATCAGGGCACTTAAGGGGCTTATAAGTGGGCTAGAAGAACAGTTATAATTGACCCAACTATAACCAGATTGGGGCACTTAAGGGGCTCATAAGTGGGTTAGAAGTACAGTTATAGCTGGTTAATAAGTACCCCTAAACCCTAAACCCTAAACCCTAAACCCTAAACCCTGGGTTATAAGAACAGTGAGAATTGGTTAGGAAGTACCATGAACCTCCAAGTGAGGGCTTCTGAATCATGCCTCCTGACCCTGGAATGCTAGCTGAGGCCTTTCAGCGAAAGGGGTTTAGGGTTTAGGGTTTAGGGTTTAGGGTTTAGGGTTTAGGGCTTAGGGCTTAGGGCTTAGGGCTTAGGGCTTAGGGTTTACACTGCAGAGGTGCAGACAAGAGCCATGATGGCATTCTTGACTTCTACGAGCTGCTGGCTTCTCTGGCCGCATTGGGGTCATTCTCTGAATTGGGGTCCCTTTACGGGTCCTCGTTATCAGGGTGCCGCCTTATATAGGCCCAAAAAAGGGCGTAGGCAGTGCCGAGCTTTACGAGTTACGATCGGCATTTGAGCGCACATGAAAGTCAATTCTAGAGCCAAAACCACACAGCAAACCGACGCCCCAGCAAGGACGTCATGATGACGCTGCCGGCACAGAAGGCAGAGCCCGGCGCGAAGAGCAAAGCGGAGCATCCGCACCCTGGCTTCAGACGGGGTTTAGGGTCGAGGGTTCAGGGTTGAGGGTGCAGGGTTAGGTTTGGATTTAGGGTTTAGGGTGTAAGGGGGCTTTCTGCATAAGAGAATCCGGGTTCAAAACGACTTTAGGACTTGGGGTTTAGGGGCCTGGGGGGGCGCTCATGAGGGGTTTAGGGCTGCAACGGTCCCCAAATTATGAAAGGGATTCAGGGGCGAGTGGCCTGGAAGGGCTTGGGGGGGGGGGGGGGTCCTACACCTTGAACGGGCGGTCGAGAAGGGTGTCGACTCCTATTCAAGGGGGATTTGGACCCGGCTTGATAGTTTTGGGTTTATAGGCTTGGGGTCGTAAGCAGTCCCTTCCGGGCGCGCATGTGTGCGTGCGCATGCCCGCACTATTCGAGCTGGAGCACGCCCGAACCCTAGCTAACTCGGAACCCTAAAAACTACTCGCTTCTGCCTCGATTGTTGAAGGTGCCCGTAATCCCTACACTGGAGTTCCATGCTATTGTTATGGGGTTAAAAGCAACCCATTTCAGAAACAGGTTTGAACCGGTTACACGTATAGTCGCCAACATACTTGTGATCCCGGCTAGAACTACCCCTGAACCTCCCAGCAGATCCTAAACCCTAAACCCTAAACCCTAAACCCTACACCCTACACCCTAAACCCTAAACCCTAAACCCTAAACCCTAAACCCTAAACCCTAAACCCTAAACCCTAAACCCTAAACCCTAAACCCTAAACCCTAAACCCTAAACCCTAAACCCTAAACCCTAAACCCTAAACCCACCCCACTTTCCCTCTAAGGCTCTCTGCAGCTCTCATGCGGAATGATGCCAGGCCTTTGAGAGACACTCCAAAAGCCCATCTCGAAACAGAAACCTAAGCCGCATGTTAGGGTTTAGGGTTTTAGGGTTTAGGATTTAGGGTTTAGGGTTTAGGGTTTAGGGACAGGCTTCTTGTACCTAAGGATCAGGCGGGGGAGGGGGGGGGGGGTGTTCCGAAGTTAGGGCTTAAGGTGTTAGGGTTGAGGATTTGGGGGTACCTTATTGGGGTCCTTATTATAAGGCAAGCCTACTATTTGGGGGGTCTATATTTGGGGTCCCTAGTTCTCCAAGCCCCATATGAACCAGGTTTATGGTGGTTTCCCAACCAGACAATCGGTTTATTGAAAGACTGTAAGAAAGAGCATGATCGAATGACAACATACGGGAGGAGGATTGTGTGGGCAATCTGAGGTACCTATAAGCCCCAAACCTTGAAGGTGAAAACCATGGTACATGATGCTGTGGGCTAATCGTCGAACAGGGGTGTCAAGGTTTCCAGATGAGGCGGCGGACGAAACTGGGGAAGGGTTGAACCCAAGGCTTCTTATCAGTTTGGGGTTTAGGGTTTAGGGCAAGTATGTCGGAGGTGCTGTAGCTCTTGGATAGTTTGAGGTTGGCGGCTTTATGTTGGACCCCGATATTGCGGGCACTCTGGACGCCAGCCGTTCCCATCACGTACTCTGTGCGCATGGTGTCAGCTCTGTTCCTCACTGTGGGATCCGACTAAACCCTAAACCCTAAACCCTAAACCCTAAACCCTAAACCCTAAACCCTAAACCGTGATTCCCTTCGAAACTCGAATGCTGGCAGGGACGATATCCAGGCGGCCCTAGAGAAGGAGGAGCGAGACCGCCAGGAGTGGATGGAGCACCTTGGCAGACCCCTACTTTTCAACTATTTGCTTCAGAACCCCAAAAGAACAAAAAGTAATATTCCCTATATTACCCTTAATAAGGTAGAATTTTTTTGGGTTTCTTAAGCAATTCGTAGTTTTGTTGCACAAGCACCCGAAGCTTTCATCTGCTCGGTTTAGGAGCCAGCTTGGTGCTTAAGAATGCTAGCTCCCTTAGGCATTATTTGTATTTTTATTTGCATAAAACCCAAAGGTGTACGGAAAATAGGATTTATACTTTGAGGTTCCAAGGGGATTATAGAAGATTTCCAGAGCTCTGTGCATGTCTTCCATGCACTTTTGAAAGCTGTGAGGCTTCCCAGGCTAAGCTTTTTTCAGGCAGCTTTTAGGGTTAAGGGTTTAGGGTTCAGGGTTTAATCCTGTTCTGCACAGGAAGTGCCCTTTCTCAGCCCACAAGCCAGGAAGGTTCACAAGATCTCGGCGGAGATGAAAGAGTTCAAGGATGAAGAGACAAGGCGCTTTTCAGGGCTCAGGGGCCGGGGAGCTATTCTTGCTCGATATGAATTGGGATGTTCCAGCCTTATACTAGCAGTCCTGAATCGGATTATAGTACCACCCCCCCCCCCCCCCACCCCCCCTTATTCTAATCCCTATTTCAGGACTGCTAGTAGAAGGGGGAGCATCCCAAAGTAGGCACCATAAGTTACAACCCCCAGTGGCTGCAAATGAAAAGCTGAAAGCCACTCTTGGCCGCGGTCTCTTCGATTTCATAATTTCGGCGCCTTCAAAGAAAGAAGGAGCTTCGACTCTTTGTTGTGCTGTACTGTAACTTTAGATCCTTAGCCTTTTTGGGTTTATTGGGTTTCCTAGCAAGGCAGCTAGCAGCTTAATTTATAGCCACCCTCCTAAGTGCAGCCAAGGACTCTCAGGGTACCTAATTCCAGAACAAACGAATGGATGTTCCGGCAGGTCTTGCAAATAGTGCAGACGGGTGCTTTTAAGTAGCATTGTGTGTACGCTCCTTTTCAACTTTGCCCGGACAGGCACAAGGCCTTCCGCGAGCAGCACGCCAAGGCACCCCACGTGGGTAAAGCTTTTGGGTTGCTTTTCGGGCTCGCAAGGTTTAGGGTTGAAGGGTTGCTGCCAAGGACAAGTGGGCAGTCCCGAGAAACCCTAAACCCTGAACTTCCCTAAACCCTAAACCCTAAAACCTAAACCCTAAACCCTAAGAGGCGATGCGGGAGCACTACGCGAAGACGGGCCAGCTGGCTATCTGAGTCTGACGGGCTCGCTTTTGCCTGCTCATCGCCACTGTTAAGTTGCTTCAGCCCATCGCCGCTCCTTGCAATCCCTAAACCCTAAACCCTAAACCCTAAACCCTACTGGAAAAGCCCGGAAGCCACCAGATCAACACTCTGCAAACATAACCCCATATTACCCCGCAACTGCACCTTTAGCAGCAGAAGCCACACTGAAAAGAGAGACGCCCTAGAAAAGTCGGGGTTTCGTGTGCCGCCCGCCTAGTGGGCGCCAAGCCGCGGAACCCGTCAGGGGCTACTGTGGGCAGAATCCTCGCAAACCCTAAACCCTAAACCCTAAACCCTAAACCCTAAAGAGGACGTCGTGCGCAGGATGCTGTTAGGCTCTCAGTAGCCTCATAAGGGTCCATGTACCTCATCTTAGTAGCTGAGTGCACTTTACACTTTTGGGGGGTAGTATAGTTTAGGGTTTAGGGTTTAGGGTTTAGGGTTTAGGGTTTAGGGTTTAGGGTTTAGGGTTTAGGGTTTAGGGATACTATAACCCCCTATAGAACTGAAAGTGTACGCTTTTTTGGGGGCTTATGAACTCAGCAACTATGTTATTACTTTTCTACTTGGACTCTAAAGTCCCTTTATCTTAGAAGGTACTTTAGGACCCAAGTAGTCCCTGTTTAGGTACATGGACCAGTAGGGTAGGGTTGATGTTGGGGTTTCCGGGGTTCTGAGACCCTAAACCCTAAACCCTAAACCCTAAACCCCAAAGGCTGCTGACTTGCAGGATTCTCGCCCGCAGCTCCGCACTATGCCGTCTCACCGTGATGCGTCACACCTAGGGCGCCCCTCCGCTGCTGGCCAAAAAACTTGGGACTCCTGGACTTTGCCGCGCACTGGGGTGAATTACTATGATACGTTTCCCCGAGATGATCCTGAACTTGCTTTCTCATTGGGGCTTAGGTTGAGGGTCTAAGGTTTATGGGGCTCAGTCTTAAGGGGGCTGAAGCCCTGAAGCCCTAAAACAGTGAGCTCCCCGACTTTCCAGCATGCAGGTTGTAGCATAACACAGGGGTGCTGCGACATGCACAGTGCCCGTGCTGGGGAGCCTCTTTCAGGTAGTGCTTGACAGCTTCCAGCCCTGCGATCACGGCGATTTTTGTACTATTGCTATATATAAGCCCCAAACCCTAAACCCTATGCCTTCATAGGCCGAATTAGTATGTTCTCAAGGGTTCTGGTAGCCTAAGTATTGTGTCCCCGAAAAGTATAGGGCCATGAGCTCTGAGCCTTATGAACCCCAAGGCTTCGGGGGTTCGTGAGATCTGGGCAGCTACCCCGTGACTTCCTTCGGGGTTTAGGGTTTAGGGTTTAGGGTTTAGGGTTTAGGGTTTAGGGTTCATTCGCTTCCAGGGTTCCAGGCGCTACAAGAGTCAGCGTTGGGATATGAAGTAGGGGTTGTACTACAAGCATCCTCAAAAGACCCACGCGCCAATATTTGTCAGGCATATATGGCTTCAGCAGTAACTACAATGTATAAAGTATAAAGCCTCAGCCGTGTCCTGCGCAGCTGTCGGCTCAGGCGCCTAGTACACAGACAGCAGATATTCAGGACACTCAACCTGCGCGCCTCTGCAGAACACTGAGCAACAGGGCCATGGGACGCAACTCCCATTCACTAGCATACTGCTGCCAAGGAAGATTAGGTGCCACCACAATGAGTGACCCCAATCTTGCAAACAGATTTGCGCTCGGCCGGCTGCAGACCCCCCTCAACCCTAAGCTCTAAACCCTAAACCCTAAACCCTAAACCCTAAACCCTAAACCGTAAATTGCCAAAGGCCTGACTTGCAGCGATTTGTTTTTCTCATTCTGCGAGTGCTCGAAGCGCCAGGACGCTAAGGCCTTCAGGAGGGCTCCCATTCAAGAGTCTTAGGGTTTAGGGTTTAGGGTTTAGGGTTTAGGGTTTAGGGTTTAGGGTTTGTTGTCTTACCAAAGCGTTGCACGAGAGTTTCGCTCGTCTTGAGTGGTGCGTAGCATAGAAAGCATTGCAAAAGCTTAGCCTGCAGGACATGGAGCTGCATGGCCTTTGGTGGTGGTTGCAGTGCTTTTGTGTGTGTGTGTGTGTGTGTCAGTCTGTGTGTGTCAGTCTGTGTGTGTCAGTCTGTGTGTGTCAGTGTGTGTGTGTGTGTGTGTGTGTGTGTGTGTGTGTGTGTGTGTGTGTGTGTGTGTGTGTGTGTGTGTGTGTGTGTGTGTGTGTGTGTGTGTGTGTGTGTGTGTGTGTGTGTGTGTGTGTGTGTGTGTGTGTGTGTGTCAGTCTGTGTGTGTGTGTCAGTCTGTGTGTGTGTGAGGGTGCAAAGCTGACGAAAGGATTCCCTGAGCAAAGCACGTAACGGTGAGGCCACGACAACTGTGCAGTCACCAGTACAGTTAGAAGTACAGCTATAACTGGTTTATAAGTACCATGAACCTCCAAGTCGAGCATCGGGGGCCGAGATTTGGGCACAGCAGCCTCGTCAGGACTCCGTTTGGGCGACAAAGGCTGGGAGATGAGGGAGCCAGGACAGAGCTTCTAGAAGGTGCGTGCTTTTCATGTAACGGGTTTAGGGTTTAGGGTTTAGGGTTTAGGGTGATAGAGCAAGGGCTCGGTCAAGGTAGAAAACTCAAACTTGCACAGACCGCGACCAGTCTCGGCTTCATCAGAGAAGTTCACAGCAAGCCATAGTCCAGCATGGCAGCGGCATCCCGCAATGCTACTTGCGGACAGTGGATAGAGGCTTGGTAGCCCAGTGGTGCCTATATCCCGGCCTTTTGTTTAAATAACTTTCCTTCGTAAAAGAAGTAGCCCCCAAAACCATCCCCCTAAAACTACCCCCCAACAAGCCACCCTTGTTAGAATGCGGCTCCTGAACTACCAAGGAGCTGGACCCTCAAGGTCACCTCAAGGTCACCCAAGGCCCTGCGCAGCTTCCCTGCGATGACACTCCGTTGTTGATTCTCTCCATACTGGGTGCGCAGCGTTTGGGGAAGTCATCGCTCATGAACCTCATAGCCCGCTGCCTCAGGGTGTTTGGGGTGAAGTTCAAAGTTCAGTCCATTCTGGAGGAGCAAGAGTCTTGCACCCGAGGATGCTGGGGCATGTTCATGCACCAGACAGTTGAGGTGGGGTCGCAGCAAGTGCGACTTGTGTTCGTGGACACGGAAGGTCTCACCGAGTCTGATCCCGGCAGCTTGATGACCTTCTCGGTGGTAAGCATGCTGTCTTCGGCAGTGCTTTTCTTGACGGACAAATCCATCACAAAAGATGTTGCCAGACGGCTTCGCGACATCATCACGGCAGTGCATTGTTTGCAGGAGCTTGAGTTGTCTCGGCCACATCTTGCCCTCCTGGTGGCAGGCTTCGGCGACTCCAGGGAGCATGCCAAGGCATGCCGCTTGCCAACATGGTGGGGTGAGTATGGAGAAGCTATTCAAGCAGGCTTCCCCAGTATGGAGGTGCTGGGATTGCCCAGCCCTTCCGAGGTCGAACGGAATTGGCTAGAGGCGCAGGAGGAGTCACCTCTTCCACAAGCAGACTACGTTCAGACAGCGCAGGAGTTCACAAAACACCTCCTCGAGAAAGTCGAGCAAGGATACCTTCGCCCGAAGCAGATGGGACAAAAAGCGGTGACTGGCGCAAACCTGCACAGCCTCCTGGAAGTGCTCGTCGCTCGATTCACCGAGAGCGATGCGAATCAGGCAGCGGTTCCTCCTTTTGATCAGCTGCTCGTGAAGGTATGCGACAGGGCCACAGAAGCTGTCTTGGACCTTGCGAAACAGCACAGGGACAGGCTACAGGCCAAGCCCATGTCGGCACCGGATGTGCAGTGGCAAACCGTGCACAAGGGGTTTTACATGAGTCTCTGGGATGAGCGAGTGGCCAAGAACGTGCCGGATCCAAGCCATGAGATCGTGAAATCAAAGCGGAGCGCCACGAAGGAGCAGCTTCAACTTCTCGGAGAATCATTGCAGAGCCAGCAGGAGGATGTGGATTTCCTTGGGACGGGTTTCTCAGTAGTGCCGCAAAGACCAGTGCGAATATTATCCTATGGTGCGCTCGTGGTGCTCATGGGCCATGAGGTCCAACTTGACCCCCGCGATTTGCAACAGACCAAAGACCTCACCATCGTGGCCACTCGCGTTGGGCTCTCAGTAGTTGGCAACTCATAGCCCAGGCATACCTAAAGTAAGCAATAAGTGAACATGCTTGAACACAGGGGCTGATCCAAACCTTCTCTCTGTTAAAGGGAACGTTGATGCATAGCAGACCCGTAAACTAGCAGGGATTGAGGCAGCCATCAAGAGTAGGAGCTCGATTTAGGGTTTAGGGTTTAGTTTAGGATGTAGGGTGTCTCAGCTGTGGGCTAAGGTTGTCCTTCCTTCCGGCGAGATCAAGCTTCCCGGTCGTTGCGTGTGCATTCTTTGCGCTGAGCTGGAGCTTGGGTCGCGTGAGGAAAGCGTGTTTTACCTGTTGTATTGTTGTGCTACATCTTTTTCGCGAGGAAAACAGTCTAGACATCAGCAGGAGGTATATAGGGGGAGGGCTTTCAAAGACCGATGAATGCCGAGCATCTCAAGGTATGCGCAAGTGAGAGGGGTACCGCGCTGGATGTGTCCGGTGCAAGTGGCAACAGCTGGCCTCTCGTTGCTGGGCCTGCAGTGGATGGACAGGCTGGGACAGACGGCTCTCCAGGAGGCTTTGTGCACATTGTCTCAGGCAGGGTGAAGGGCATGCTGGCTATCCATGCCCATGGTGGCAATGGTGGAGATGGCCAGCAAGGTGGGTGTGGCAAGGCTGGGGAGAATGCAAAGGGCTACCCCTCTGGCCAGGCATGGGGGCGTGACCCCACAAACTACATAGCAAAGGCCATGCCAGGCCAAAGTGGACAGCCAGGTGGTCAGGGAGGTACAGGCGGCGCTGCAGGCAAGGGTGGGAATAGTGGTGCCATCAGGGTGGAAACGGTGCACAACGAAGGTACAGTAGTGAAGCACTGTGATGCCGGCCGTGCCGGGGGTCCAGGTGACGGTGGTGAAGGAGGCCCTGGTGGTAAGCGACACCCGGTGTCGACGATAACTGGCACCAAGGATGGACACAATGGACGCCAGAATCCCTTTTCTTTTGACTGCAAGGGGAATGATGGTGCTCAAGGTGCAAGAGGCGCCCGAGGGGCCGAAGCGGCAAGTGGGCAGCAGGAGGCACCGAAGATCTTAGTGACTGAGGCTCTCAAAGAGGCTTTGTGGCAGCAGCTGCTGACCTCATGCAGGGATGAGTTGTTCAAAGGCAACCTGGATGTGGCCAAGCGTTTCCTCACGCAGTACACCGAAATGGGGGGCCCAGCGACATGCTGCTTGTATGAGCGGGTTCGTTCAACTTGTGAGGGCACAAGGCCTTACGTCTTGGCCGTTGCTCCTGGGCACGTCACCCTCCTGCAGTCAAAGTATGTCGAAAGAATGTACGCGGAGAGGGCCGTCCCACTCCTGAAAGACTTGGAGGAGACCTGGACCGAGTTGCGAACCTCATGTGAGAAGGGCCACAACGCAGCAACGGAGATGACAAGAGCCCGGGATTCTGTCGAGCAACGGCTGGCTCAACTATCTGAGACAATTGCTCAGCACTCAGCCCAAGCCGAACAGGCCCTCAACCATGCGGAAAACCTGCGTCCGCAAATTGACGCGGCCCATCACGAGCTGGAAGCTGCCATTGGTCCAGAGGTCGAGGCTGAGTGTGCCCGGTTGCATGACGAGCATCAGAAGGCCCTGAGGCGCCAAAGGCGGAAGAGAGCCATCCAGACGGCGTCCAAACTGGTTGAGGAGGGCGTGTCCTTGTACTCGGGAGGCTTCTTCAAGTTGCACAAGGACTTCAAGGACGGCTACCAGAAAGTCAAAGACCTGGGGGATACTGTGGGTGGCCTTGAGATCGAGAAGCTCAAAGGCATTGGCAAGAAGGTGGGGGAACTCAACACGTCATACCAAACCGTCAGGAAGAAGCTGGAGGAGGGTAAGACAGCGTGGCAAAAGGTAGATGACGCTCTGGAAGGCAAGGCAGCTTCAAAGGGTGCTATCCTTCCGCCTTCAATGATCAATGCTGCATTGGATGAGATGGTGGGTACGATGAGCTGCCGAGTGCAGCAGTGTATGGCAACCTACCAGAAGTTATGCTCAGAGCGATCCACTGCAGAGTTGACAGCTGTGCAGCATGCCGCTGCTGCGGTGGAGCTTTCCCTGGAGATTCACGAGCAGAAGCAAAGTCTTGCGAGAATTCGGGATGAGGCTTGTCACACGCGAGCTATGACTCCCATCCAGGCTCTTCAATGCACCTTCCAGGCACTTGCAAGCACAGAGGAGCTCGTGCTCCACCTGCTGCACTTGCTGCATGGCGCGCTTGAGCTTGAGCTGGGCGAGGTCCTTGAGTTGAAGGCAAGGCCCACGGTCATGCTTCCATGGGTCTACAGAACACGTGCTTTCAAGAAGCGAAAGGTTTCCAGTTGAGAGTTGAGACACCTGGAAAGTTGGGCCAGAAATATATGGTATTGAAGGCAGCCTGGTTTTCCACCTACTGAGAGCCCGAACCAGTTTCGTAAATGATGCCTCACGACATGTTATGAACAAACGTATATGTATTATATATATATATATGTATATATACATATATATATTTATATATTTGTATATTTATTTATTTATTTGTTTATATTTACTTCTCTATTTGTTTATTTACTTATTTTGTGCTGGCTTACTTGGAAGAATTCCAAAAGAAGGTTATACAATGTTATATAGTAGAAAAGACAAAGCAATGGCAAGGCGCACGAGAAAAAGGCGGAAGCGAGACGCAGCATAGAGACACGAGCAAAGAGGCCGCCATGGGCCAGAAAGAAACGACGGCACCAACAATCAACAAATGCAAAATTTTGGGGGGGTTTAAGGGGGGTTTAAGGGGGGTTTAGGGGGGTTAGGGGGGTTTAGGGGGTTTAGGATTGCCAAGATGACCTAGGAACCCAGAATCAGCTTAGGTGGACAGACAAAGAAAGGATCTGCAGTCAACACGCATTGTGCAACTGCCGGTGCCACGGTGCTCCTGTCGATCGTCCCATGTCTGATCCCAGAAAATTCAACAAACAAGTCGCAACTTCTGGAGGCCGAAGCAGCATCTTACTTCACAGGGCCTTTAAGGGAGGGGCTTCATGGTACCTCAATGGTACCTCAGGAACCTTGGGGAAGCTTAGGGAGCCTTAGGGGGTAGTGGGGAGGTTTTGGGAACCTCGAGTTGCAGACCCCCCCCCCCCCCCTGAACGGTTTAGGGTTTAGGGTTTAGGGTTTAGGGTTTAGGGTTTAGGGTTTAGGGTTTAGGGTTTAGGGTTTAGGGTTTTAAGGATCCTATTTTCAGTTGACCATGAAGGAACTCTTGTCCGCGTCCCAAAAGGGCAGAAGGCCAAAGCTGTCCCTGCGCATATGCGTCAAGCCAGCTTTTTCCGCGGGTCAGGCGACAATCGGAAGCCAGGAGAGCATTGCCCAGACGTTCACGCAGCTGCTGCACCATACCGCCACCACGAGGCATAGGATCGCACAGGACAAACAAAGTTTCTCGATTGCGAAGACGTTTTCTGCGGCCAGCTTGCCACTTGTGGTGGAATGGAACATGTCACAGCCAGAATTGCAGGGCTGGTGCCTTGTGACAGCCACGAGCCTAAGGGTGTCGCTCCAGATTGAAGATGACGCTTGGCCCTCCCACCTCAATGAGCTCACGGTGAGACAGGCCGGCATCAGCCAGCAGCGGAGCAAGCTGGGGAAGATGGTGATGGCCAGGCACCATCCCCGGACCTTCAACCTTTCACTGGACTCCGTCTCGGGACAGGCGGGCAAGTTGTATTCACTTGAGGTTGCTAACAATATCCTCGACCAAGCGGCATGGTAGGGATTTGAAAGCTGCGCTCAAAAACCTTCACTGGCTTTGTAGGGCTCCACATTATCTCCAGATGCTTGCCTTGAATGCATCCCTTGGAACTTCCTATAGGTCCTTGACATGCCTCCTTGCTTCCCAAGTGTGGGTGTGCGCGTGGAAGTCCGGAGCGATCCGAAACACACATGTCGTTTCCCACGCATGCCGTGTCGCACTCTCTAGTCGGGTTGCTAGGTGATATACCACAGACAATGGCGCCATATTGTTCAATGCAGGTGGCGTCCTTCAAGGAGGTGACCCTCGGTGGCGATAAGGAGCACTACGTCCACATTTCTCCAGCGAGCTCATGGATTCTTGCCGGCGCATCCGGCCTGCGACTTCGTGAGGCCAGGTATTTCGAAATTCTAGCACCAGCACCCAGCTAGCTGCAGTTCTCTGGCTGGCTTATAAGGCGTTATGTTTAAGGTATGTGCATATGCATACCCAACCAACAGTGAGTGTCGATACATATTACTGTCTTGAGATCTACAGAACTGTATGTATGACATCAGGGGAGTGTAGAGTAGCTGTGGCTGGTTGCTCCCACGGCATCGAGCCTCAGACATGCATTGCAGGTGCTTATGGAGTTCAAGTGTGATGGAGTAGCGAGAACTGTTGGGGTGCCAAGGAGGGCATCTTTGTAGATCATGGCGTGTCCAGTAGTGGCTTCCCCCCGTGCTGAGCTAAAATCGCTGGAGGGGACCCGGCTGGCAAGGGTGTAGATGTACAGTCGTCTTGCAAGCCGTAGACTCGTAGACGTTTGGCCATGAAGGCGTGCAACAGGAAGCTCTTGCCATTCGCATAGGGCCATAGGGTCAGACAACTTACTGCGGCTTGGCTCCTGGCATTTTGCTTAGATTGATGGCAGTTTTGTGGCCATGCTGGCAGACTCAAGTGTGCAGAGAGTTTGTTTCAGCTCGCGCCCTCAACACTCTGGTTTCCGAGCATACTACTGCAAGTCGCTACGTGGAAAGAATCCTTGCCTAAGGTCATGCCCATAGCAGCAGCTGGAATCTTCAATTTTAGGCCTCAATCAAGCCGTTATGGGCACAAATCCGTTCGCATGGGGACGGAAGCAGGGGGGGCAAAGAAACTCTCCATGCGCAGTCTCACAATGTCAGAGGCACCCCCCCCCCCCCCCCTGTCTTTGACACGCAAAGGTGCTGACCGATACAGGCACCCCCCCGGGAAGCGGTGGAGCACCATGACACAAAATCTCACACAGGAAGGTCTGCAATCCGCAGCCCGCTCCCCAATGTATCTCCACTGCAGCTTGTAGGTCGAGCCCGTTGCATTTATTCCGAGTGCCTTCGAGGGAAGAAATACCAGCAGCGTGCCATGCCCGAATGCCCCGGCTGCAAGAAGACCTTCGACCAGGCCGAAGCCCTGAAGTCAAAGATGGAGCTGGTACCTCAGGATACTTGGAAATGTTTTGTTTTTTAAATAACTGTTTGGGCACTTTCATTCTTAAGCAACAGCATTTTTTTTTTAAATTTTTGCTAGGGTTCCAAGATCAGTACAGGTACCAGTGGCATCGAAGGCGGGTGCCGTCAAGGGAACCGTGGACATCATCCGCCAAGGTCCCTTGGGTGTGGTGAAGTTCTTCGTGGGCGTCCTGAGCAAGGGCGATGGGAACTTTTTCATCCAGCTCTACAATAGGGAAATTGACAGCGGCAAGTGCATGGAGTGCTCCAAGTTTTGGGCATACCAACTGTCGAAGTGAACGTGTCCAGTAGAGGCTTCCCCTCGTGCTGAGCTAAAATCGCTGGGGGGACCCTGCTGGCGTGTGGCTGCTAGCAAGGGCATAGATGTACAGTCGTCTTGCAAGCCGTAGACTCGTAGACGTTTGGCCATGAAGGCGTGCAACAGGAAGCGCCGGCCATTCGCATAAGGCCTCAGACAGCCATTCTTCTCAATGTCGCTACAACTTGCTGCGGCTTGGCTGCTGGCATTTTGCTTAGATTGATGGCAGTTTTGTGGCCATGCTGGCAGACTCAGGTGTGCAGAGAGTTTGTTTCAGCTCGCGCCCTCGACACTCTAGTCTCAGAGCATACTGCTGCAAGTCGCTACGTGAAAAGGGCCTTGCCTAAGGTCACGCCCATAGGCTGGAATCTTCCGTTTTAGGCCTCAATCAAGCCGTTATGAGCACAAATCCGTTCGCATGGGGACGGAAGCGGGGGGGGGGGGGGCAAGAAACTCTCCATGCGCGGTCTCACCACGTCAGAGGCACCCCCCCCCCCTTGTCTTTGACACGCAAAGGTGCTGACCGATACAGGCACCCCCCCGGGAAGCGGTGGAGCACCATGACACAAAATCTCACACAGGAAGGTCTGCAATCCGCAGCCCGCTCCCCAATGTATCTCCACTGCAGCTTGTAGTTCGAGCCCGTTGCATTTATTCCGAGTGCCTTCGAGGGAAGAAATACCAGCAGCGTGCCATGCCCGAATGCCCCGGCTGCAAGAAGACCTTCGACCAGGCCGAAGCCCTGAAGTCAAAGATGGAGCTGGTACCTCAGGATACTTGGAAATGTTTTGTTTTTTTAATAACTGTTTGGGTACTTTCATTCTTAAGCAACAGCTAAAAATTTGTAATTTTTGCTAGGGTTCCAAGATCAGTACAGGTACCAGTGGCATCGAAGGCGGGTGCCGTCAAGGGAGGCGTGGACATCATCCGCCAAGGTCCCGTGGGTGTGGTGAAGTTCGTTGTGGGCGTCCTGAGCAAGGGCGAGGGGAACTTTTTCATCCAGCTCTACAATAGGGAAATTGACAGCGGCAAGTGCATGGAGTGCTCCAAGTTTTGGGCACACCAGCTATCGAAGTTGTGAACGTGTCCAGTAGAGCTTCCCCCCGTGCTGAGCTAAAATCGCTGGGGGAACCTGCTGGCGTGTCTGGCTGCTAGCAAGGGCATAGATGTACAGTCGTCTTGCACGCCGTAGACTCGTAGACGTTTGGCCATGAAGGCGTGCAACAGGAAGCGCCAGCCATTCGCATAAGGCCATAGGGTCAGACAGCCATTCTTTTCAATGTCGCTACAACTTACTGCGGCGTGGCTGCCTGGCATTTTGCTCAGATTGTTGGCAGTTTTGTGGCCATGCTGGCAGACTCAGGTGTGCAGAGAGTTTGTTTCAGCTCGCGCCCTCAACACTCTAGTCTAAGCATACTGCTGCAAGTCGCTACGTGGAAAGAATCCTTGCCGAAGGTCACGCCCATAGCCATAGCAGCAGCTGGAACGAATCGTCCATTTTGAATTTTTAGGCCTCAAGCCGTTATGGCACAAATCCGTTCGCATTCCGGCATTCTGTAGATTGCTTGCAGGAGAATGCGCCTGGCAGAGAGCTGCTCGCCCAGAACGTCCACTCCCATAGCCGCGGTCGGAAATGCTGGACTCCTCTGCTATAGTCCTGCTGAACTAAGAAATCTGATGTTGAGTCAGGCATAGTTTACATAATTTTACATATATATATATATATGTATATCAACGCAATGTGGGAACTGTGGAAGGTCTGAGGCCAATCCCTCACGTGATTCTCACACATGGAGCACAGGTTCAACAGGGACGTGCATGTCAGTGACCGTGTCCACTGCGCTGCTGCACGGGCATCAATGCTGCTGCATATGGCTCCATGGTGCCAGCAGCGGGTGCCAAGGGTTTGAGGGCTCAGAAGTTGCAAAAACTACATTTATTGCGAAGCTTGTTGCAAGGTAAAATTCCACTTCATGTTGGAAACCTTAACTTCTCTGCCCAATTTGGATTGTAGCATTGGCTACATCGGCATTGGTATCCTAAACCCTAAACCCTAAACCCTAATTAAACCCTAAACCCTAAACCCAAGGAGTTGCCCATGGCGCTGGCGCCGCGTGCCCTTCGCCCGCGCTGGGCCGACATCCCGATCGGTTTCTGCTGCAACGCCTCGAAAGGCCGAACAAGGCTAAACCATGAGCCGTAAAGGGTTTAGGGTTTAGGGTTTAGGTTTTAGGGTTTAGGGTTTTGGGTTTAGGGGGTTCGAAGTCAAGGTTGTCTCAAGACCATCATTCCTGATGAGCCACCATGTTCTCGACTTGGCACAAGCTAACGAGCGCGCAATGTTTTCGAGTTTTACCAAGGTCGGTTTGAATCTATATCTCTGCTGTGTAGAAACACACAAAGTTTCCAAACATTCCCCCTTTGTAAAGACGTTTTGGTTTTCAATCCGAATGATAGGCTTTCAGCACTTTCAGTTCTGGCTCATGTACTAGGATCTCGAGTGGCAAACTTTGTAACACATGGGTGTCTCTGACAAAGAGCAGAATGACTTGTTCCCATCTGTTTCTAGCTTTGTGAATAGAATGTTGGGCAGATACCAGCAGTTCTATTGGGCAGATGGTTCTATGTGGATGTCTAGCTGTTGTGTATACTATTATTGGGCAGACGGATGTCGCAATTTTACATCAGAGGATCCCTTACGGGATTTCTAGCATATGTGAACAAAATAGCAGAAGGAGATACAAGTCAATAAGCATTCGGGCTTTCAACACATATTTCACTGTGGGGCAGATGGAGATTCAAAATGAGATGAAGGCAATCCGATTTTGCTCGAAAGTCACAAAGCAAAATAGCTTCACGAGAAACACGAAAAAGCTTGCATAGCCAAGTAGATACATATTACCTCTCGGCTGTGATCGCAATTCTCACCCCAAGCTCCAACGCACGCGTTCACCGGCCCCCACTTGGGGCTTCTGGGAACTGTTTGTACAAGAGTTCCAAGGCACAGCGCTGTAATGTTCTGTCGAAAGTGCTGTAGTGAGTTTCTCGGCCTGCCCAGGTGAACAGTGTCGTGGGCCGCTGGGAACGTGTCATGCCATGCATTGCCAAGATTTCTTCGCGCACAGTATGGAAAGTTGCCCATATTGCCACTCCTGGGAGCACAGCAAGGCAGAGTCTGAGAAGTTTTGCTTACACTGCAACCAGAGCCGTTTCGCAGACAGCAGGCGCCGAGGTGGCATGAAGCAGAAGTATCGGGAGTGCCGGCGAAGTACGACGCCTGAAGGTCTACTAGCCTGCATTGTCGATGGTCTCACTCGCAGCCCGGATGTCAAGCCGAGCTTTTTCGACGTGTGTGATGTGTGCAAAGACAAGGATGGCGGGCGTCCTGGAAGGGTGGAGCCGCCGAAGCTTCTGATCATTTCGCACACGGGGCTTTTCAGTGAAAGGCGTGCCCGACTGCGGTATGAGGAGGAGGGTGTAGGCCCCCACTTCGTGATTAGCAAGACGGGGCAGATACGGCAATATATCCAGCTGGAGAAGGTTGCTTGGTTCGCAGGGGCATCTTGGCATCCGCAGTTTGGTGAGAGGCTGAACCGCTGCTCTGTTGGAGTTATGCTCGAGGGGAACGGAGAGAGCAGGAATTTCACAGATGAGCAGTATGAGCTGCTCAACCTGCTGTCGAAAGCTATCGACGCTTGGGCTGGCGAACATTGCTTGGTCCACACATGCCTGCGCGATGTTGCTGGTGACCATGTGAGAGGCGAAGGCAAGGGCCACATCGCACCTGGACGCTTTTTCGCAGCGGATAGAGTGGAAAGTCAGATGTGGGAATCCAAGGGCTGTGTCTGCGACACGGTGTGTCCTGTGACTTAGGGTTGCGGCGGCTTGAAGGGTGCTGCCTTGTAGCTTAGTGTGAAGGATTGAACCAAACATCGCTCGTGCGGCATCTTTTGTGCAGATGTCCTAGGTAGGATAAGGGGGACCCTTCAAAAGGGGACCCTTCTTAACCCTCTCCTGGCTCTCTTAAACAGGGGCCTTATTCAGAGGGTCTATATCCCCAAGGGTCCCCCTAATCCTATCCCCTAAGATGGTAGGTGCCGTATTTGTTTATGCAGGCTCGTCTGAGGAAGGCGTTCCCGCCCGGTTGGCCTTCTTGACTTGCTTTAGCATGTCAGGCCCAGAGTTCAGCTGATCCCGAATGCAAGACGTTACAGCCCTAAACCCTATACCCTATACCCTATACCCTAAACCCTAAACCCTAAACCCTAAACCCTGAACCCTGAACCCTGAACCCTGAACCCTAAACCCTAAACCCTAACCCCTAACCCCTAACCCCTAACCCTAAACCCTAGGCTAGTCATTCAGACTGCGTTGGTACGCTGATGCAGCACACGCGGTGAAGTTTTCAACTGGCGCCCTGGTGCACCCCGCAATCCTCCGAGACCAGTCGTTCCAGAAGCAACTCACCCCCCGACCCCGAAAAGTCCCCTTCAGGGTGTAGGGTTTAGGGCTTAGGGTTTAGGATTTAGGGTTTAGGGTTCCCAACCACTTGAAAGCATGAACTCTTTGCCTGCAAGATGTACATATCACCGCTGCAGCCTATTGTTTCGTCCACGTGGGGTTCCACCTCTATCGTCGTCCCTCCTTGCTTCCTGTTATATCGCATCCCTCGTAAACCCTAAACCCTAAACCCTATACCCTAAGCCCTACTGGCGACAAGACTTGCACCGACACCATGGGGCAAGGCTCCTTCAGCATGCTTATAGCACCGTGACGTCTCCGTCTGCCGTACAGTGTGCGGATGTTGATTTGCGGCGGTGAGTACGGTAGCCCTTAGCCCAGTCCCGCAAGCAGCACAAGGAGCAAAATCAGCAATGGCCCCACCGTGGTAGCAAGATTGGGGACACAACTGCGATGTACAGAGTTGGGCTTTCGAACTTCTGGGGCTCTTCGTGCACGATCTCTAGCAGTCCCAGCCGGAGACGAACAGATAGAGTTGGTCTACACGGAAGTGGGTTTGGGTTGAGGCTTGAGAGTGGCATGGAAGTAGATGCCTACGTCGGTTGATCAATCGACATCAAAAGAGCACGAGGTAGGTAGCTTTCACATGCGGGCCTGCATGACTTGGCTTTTGCTAGTCTGCTGCCTGCCCTGCTCAAGTCGAACAACCATCCAATCACATTCATATGCTCAACCCAAGGAGGTTTAAGGAGGCACAAAAACAATAAGGCGAAAGCTTGCCCGATCTTGCAAGAGCAACCAGGACTGCAACTGCAAAAGCTGCGTTTACCGCCGTCTCTGTACAAGACTGCAGAAGCAATAGGATGCAAGCCATGCGGATCGGCAACGACCTCAGCGCACGGAATTGTCAAGCGGCTTTGTTCTGCGAGTCTGTTCTCTACCCTATAAACCCTAAACCCTAAACCCTTCTACAGTTGCCACCTCCATTTGATTTGGTGTGCGAGTGGCAGGCGAGAGTTCCCAACCGTGTGTGGACGAAGCCCCTTATGCTTGTTGGAACGTGCTCACGCTTGTGTGATCGTTCCTCGTCTTGAGTAGGCAGCATGGTGGCAGCAGATCTGCGCAAGTCTCACACTAAGCCGCAGCAATCACCCCCCACATTTGTCTGGCAATGACAGAGCCCAGCATTGTTTTCTCATACGCTCGTGCCTACGATGCCAAATAGCCAGGACTTCAGTCTATATCCCCCTTGGGAATGATTTTAGTGTTTGTTTATATAAAACTAAAAAGGATATTTAACACATTATTTGTTATTAAGGTTTTAAGGGGAGCATAGCAGTTCCTAAAACTGGAAGTCGGCGGCAAACAGTGAGAATCTTCATCTTCGTCCATGAACCAGCAGCCGGGGTTGCAAGAGTGCCGAAGATTGCAACATGTCTGCTCTGGGAAGCAGGTTGGGGGGGGGGGGGGGGCACAAACCCTAAACATTACACCCTAAACCCCCAAAACCCCAGGCCTTAGACCTTAAATCTTAGACCCAAGAGCAATGGTGTGGGTAATCGAGGTGCCCCACGGCCCACTGCGCAGGTGCATGGCCCAGGATGTGAGCAGTTGAGGGGATGTTTGGAACCCTAGAAAGAAACCCTCCAATACCCTAAAGGGTTTAGGGTTTAGGGTTTAGGGTTTAGGGTTTAGGGTTTAGGGTTTAGGGTTTAGGGTTTAGGGTTTAGGGTTAGGGTCCAAATAAAACCTATGTAGCATATACTTGGGCCCTACAGCTTAGTCTATAGGAAGCCCTTGATAAGGCCCGAGTATCTACTATATAGGTACATGGACCCCCTTGGGGTCATAAGCAGCTTGAAGCGCCATAAGGCCCTCCAGTTCCTGAGGTGCTGCTTATTGGTTGGAGGTTCAGGATATCGAGTTGGCAGGTTCCCTGAAGGGTGTCAGCTCGGATGCACATTAAAAATGGGGACTTACGAAAAAAACGGGGGATCCTTAGTATAGATGCCCCCAAATAGAAGGATCCCCCTTGGAATAAGGACCCCAATAAGGTGCCCCTAATGTCAGACACTCTAAACCCCAAACCCTAAACCGACCCGCATAGAAATACGAGCCGTGTAATGTTAGGGTACTCTGGCCCGAGAGCAATTCAGCTGAGGGTCTGTGCCACCTACACTGGCCCAAGAACTCTGCCTCTAATCTCGCGAAAACCCTGACAAGACATGAGCTTTAGGGTTTAGGGTTTAGAGTTTAGGGTTTAGGGTTTAGGGTTTAAAATTTAGGGTTTAGGGTTTAGGGTTTGGGGTTTAGGGTTTAGGGTTTAGGGTACCGAGACCCCTAAATCCAGCAGACCGCCCAAGGTCATGCAAGACCGGGGAGGCCTGGAAACGGGGCTCGACGGAATATCTCAACAACGGAATACACTTCGAAATGCTTTGGAAATATGTTTTTTTGAGTTTTTGTGTACTTTAAAGTACTAAGAAACAGCCAAAATTACATTTTTTAGTTTTTGTGTGCTTTAAATTACTGAGAAACAGCTAAAATTATCGTTTTTGCTAGGGTTCCAAGTTCAGTGCAGTACGCGTGAGGCTCCTGAGCATGCAAACCATGCATCCAGTTGAGTCCAAGGGTTCCTGTGCTTATGGAGGCTTTGCTTTTTGAGCATGAGGGAAAGCTGCGCTTGGAGTTTGAGGTTACGTGCTCTGGTTCTGGGTTCAAAACGCTCCTCTTTGACATCCCACAGTTGCTTGGTTTCTGTGCAACTTGCGCTGCTTCGGTCGCTTGGGTAAACGACTGGGCACCGGGCAGAGGCAGCGGGAAGGAAAGAAGGCCGCCCGTAAATGCCTAAGGCTTTGTATGTTTCAAACTTGACGGTGTAGCGTCGCGGGTGAAGGGTTCCAAGCGCGCAGTTCCGAAGCCGCTCAAGCAGCCGCGCAGCATGTGATTGCTGAGGGGAGTCGCATCATGCACTTCTCGCATTACTCGCTTGGTTGGCATGATTTTTGGGCCGTTGCCGAGTTATGGTTATTTACGGTCTTTCAGGGGGGTTAGGGTTTGGGGTTTAGGGTTTAGGGTTTGGGGTTTAGGTTTGGGGTTTTTCGTCCCTGGCAGGCAGTGCAGCAGTCTTAGCCGTAAAAAGGTTTCGGGTTTAGGGTTTATATCGGGTGTCTTTTGTTTGCGCCACCTGCCAAACCCTCGGCAGGAGAACTGGACACGGTCAACGTGCGCGGCTCTGGCGCTGTGGACGTATCACAGGAGTCTTCCTGCTTTGCTATGTGCTCTAAGCCCTCAACTTTGTCGAGTTTAGGGTTTAGGGTAGCCATAGGAGCTCTGAAGCAAAAAGGGTTTAGGGCTTACACAAACCTTCAACTTCAACTACAAGCTCCTATAGCGGGGGTTTGATCAGGATTTCTTCCATCTTACTTTCGTGGGTGTATGTTTCGAGTGGTTTTTTTCCAGGAGCCATGTTCGGCTCTAGGCTTTGGGGTCTCTCTAGACCGACTCCTTGCTCATCCTAAACCGTAAACCCCAACTAAGCCGAAAGTCGTGAGGCGGCAGCTCTCATGGGCACCATCACTCGTCCCCCGCGCTGCGCACGTCAATATAAATGAACCCTATAATTGTAGATTGTAGACCTTAAGCCCTTTCCCTCAACCACTCAGCGCCAGAAGCCTAAGACCCTCCAGCGCAAATTTCCCATGTCCAATGTCCAGGGCACGCAAAACCCAAACAACTCTCCCCTCCCCCGCACATTACAATTGTCAACCCTCCCCACCCATACTGCCAAAGTAGGGGGTGGATGGCTTTGTTGGTGGAGGGGACGACCGGCCGGAAACATCTGTCTGAGCTCCTAATAGTACCCGTGGTTTGGGTTTAGGGTTATGCTGGGGCTGGTAGTTTGGAGGTGTTAGGTACGAATGTCAGTCACCTACCGGCTTTCCTTTGCTTTAATCAGAAGAAGCACGTGGACTTGGTAGAGGGACCATAAGCGGGGGACCACAAACACAGAAGACCCCCTACCGATAGACTGCAGATGGTCAAGGAGTTCCAAGGAATCGGGAATTTCT
Organism: Symbiodinium natans; assembly: GCA_905221605.1. Classification (NCBI taxonomy): domain Eukaryota; class Dinophyceae; order Suessiales; family Symbiodiniaceae; genus Symbiodinium; species Symbiodinium natans. Next base: position 181,266 of record CAJNDS010002203.1, on the reverse strand, counting down.
GGAACCTGCAAATGGAGCATCGTAGAAACCAGGCAGCTAGAGTTTGTAGCCGACCTCCCTTTGTGAAGCAGCCAGTCCCCCCCCTCCCAAACCCTGCACCGCCGTCACCCCAAACTTACCAACGAAACCCAAACTCTATACCTCCACCACCCAAACCTAAGCTCAACAACGGGGCAGATAGTTAGTAGCTGCATGAGCACGCTGTACACTTTTTGGGATACAATAATCCCCTATAGAATTGAAAGTGTACACTTTGGGGGGGGGGGGGGCTTATGAACTCAGCAACTAAGGATACAAGAGCATGCGCGCATGCGCGCGTGCCCCCAACCGAAAGCGCACAACCGAAGTGATGACACCAACACAGCTAGTCAGGATGGAAGCGCCCCCTGATCCCAAGCCCAAGGTTTATTTAGGGTTTTTAAGGTTTAGGGTTTAGGGTTTAGGGTTTAGGGTTTAGGGTTTCCGGTTTAGAAGAGCCTTTAAGCCATCCAGAGAACCCAGGACCTGTACCCCTACTGCATCGTTTGGACACCCATCCCGGGCTGCACATGGTGCTTTCCTTTCATCGGCCAGACCCTCGGTTGGGTTTAGGGTTTAGGGTTTAGGGTTTAGGGTTTAGGGTTTAGGGTTTAGGGTTTAGGGTTTAGGGTTTAGGGTTTAGGGTTTAGGGTTCAGGCCTTCACACAGCTGACTTCAGGAGTCTGAGTTCAAAAAATGGGTGTAAGGGCTGTCGGGCCTTAGCATTCTGCAAGAGGGCCTGGATGCCAAAGGAGGGGAGGACCCAGGGGGGGTATAACCCCCTCTCCCCCGAATGAAACCACCACTCCAATATCAAACGCGAATTTGACAGGTTGTCTTGGGGTCCCAAGCTCCAACCTGGTCAGACTTCCGCGCTAGTTCCCTTTTCTTACTTCTTACTGGTTCTGAACCATCTGGAACTCTGGGGGCGGATTCCACAACAGACATAAGGCATCTACCCTACTAGTCAACCTGTTCCCTCAAACTCCCGGGGAGACCCCTTGGGGTTTAGGGGGCTTAGCATCTAAGGTTAAGGGTTTAGGGTGTAGGGTTTAGGGTTTGGGGTCAAGTTGCTGTCCATTTTTGGGCCTTTAGCAGACAAAAAGGTGGCTTCGGGATGTTGGGTTGGGTTATTGAGCATCTCTTGGTAGGGTTGGGTCAGCTCCTCGGTTGGAGTTGTTTAGAGAAGAGGGCCTTCATCGGGGGAGCCGTGTTTGGATTTGGGGCTTCAGAGATTAGACTCTGCAAAGCACCTTGGGGTTTAGGGCGTAGGGCTTACTTGGAGGGTCATGGTACTTATTAGCCAATTCTAGCTGCACTTAGAACACACTTATAAGCCCCTTAAGTGCCCTCATATGGTTATAAGTACAGTTATAAGTACAGTCATAAGTACAGCTATAAGTACAGTTATAAGTACAGTTATAAGTACAGTTATAATTGGTTAATAAGTACCATGAAACTCCAAGTAGGGAGTCGGTCTTAGGTTTCAGGGTACTTCAGGGCCACTGTTGCTTCGGCCAAGGCCACATGGGCATCGGAACTTCGACCGGGCAGGCGAGATTGAGGGTTTAGGGTTTAGGGGTTTAGGGGTTTAGGGTTTAGGGTTTAGGGTTTAGGGTTTAGGGTTTAGGGTTTAAGGCGAGGTCTGGAGTTGCAGTGAAGCTTTGCTGAAGGAGTTGGAGAAAGAAGCCATGCGAAGACAGACCGAGCATCCTAAACCCTAAAGGTGATGATTCAGGAAACAAGATATCTGCCTCAGTAGGGCCAAGATACTTGTAAACCCTAAAGAGTAGGCAAGGGAGGGAGGGGGGGGGGGTGGGGGGGAGAAGTGTCAACCCACCACCACTCTCCCAATGTAAGCCTGCCAGACAGGTGGCTGTACTCCCGAAGCCCTAACCCCCCCCCCCCCCCCCCCCCCCCAAAACCTTGAACCACTTCGAGCAAGACAGCGCCTAAAGCACAAACCCTAAACCCTAATCCCAACAACCATGACTGGCCTGTCCGTAAGCTGTTAAACCCTCATCCCTACTAGGGCCTGGCCCCTACACTTTACAAGCCCTAAACATTGAAACAAAAAAAACAAAAAGAAACACACACACACACACACACACACACTCTCTGCGCTGCACCCCAAACCGCAAGGTCTGGGAGTTTATGGGCTTCGGGGCCACAAAGGCGCCAAGAGGCCGGCTGGGGGGTTGGGGGGTGGGGAGGGGGGCAGGGGAGGTTTTTGGGTGGGGTGAGGGGGGGTAGAGTGTGAAAGGCCCAAAACCCACAAGAGCTTTGCTGCCATGGGAAGGTTGCTCGGTTTAGCTTAAGGCCTGGGAGTCTGCTCTAACTTCTGGTCCAGTTTTTTTGTCCGTCTTCCCCTATTTTCGTGCACCCTAATATGCCCTAAACCCTAAAACCCACAAAGGGCGCAGATCTTGTATCAGCTGGGTTTAGGGCTTAGGGCTTCGGGCCCAGAAGCTTCATCAGCCTCCCCAGTTGTGGGGATTGGGCGGTCGATCCATCAGGGTTGGCGTAGAGAAAGAGGCGCCTTTGAAGCTCATCACGAGAGGAACAGGGCCCTCACGATGTCCCGACTGAAGTCGTAAAAGGGGGGCGGGAGAATTATTCATAGTAGGCGTAGAAAGCACCGAACTCTGTGCCGGACACCTAAATACACCATGCTTGCATGAGCGACATAAACCCAAGCTGCTTCAATGCATCAGAAGATGCCACAAGCCCGAGACATTTTATGATCAGGGCCCTCATGCAGCGCTCATGTTCTCACGACCGAAGTATGACAAAAGGGGTGGGGTTTTGGGACTGGGGGTCTGACATTCCATACAACCCCCCCCCCCCCCCCCCCCCGTTATAGCGCCCTTCTTCCCTTGCAAACCCCACTGGGGGAACTCGTCAAGGAGGCCTTAAAACCCCTTTCGCCTGCGGTTCCTGAGAGGTGGGCTTTCGTTTGGCCCCGTTTGCTGGGAGCTCTGCGACAAGAGGGTTCTCGTGGTTAAGGTTTGTTTTTTTAGGTCTTTGTTCGTGGAGAGGGGTGGGGCGATAGGAGAGGTAGAGAGGGGAGGGCTGGTGCGGGGGCTTTCAGTTGCAGTGTTCTTTTCTTTGTCGGGAGTCAACTTCCGTCAAAGGCAGCGTGGCTATGCAGCATTGATGTCCAGTAAAGTTGGGCAGGGGAGGCTTCTGTCGGGTGCCCCTAAACCTCAAACCCAACCCCCTGCAGGTGCTGTTCTAGGTGGAGGTTGATGACCGAATCCCGTATAGTCATTGTACTAGGGACCAGGGTTTTAGGGGTTCGGGCTTAGGGTTGATGTCTGTAAAGCCCTAAACCGACCCAAAACCCTAAGCCCAGAAACCCCAAGACCCCAAATCCTAAACCCCAAAACCTACAATCCCTGCGACTGAGAGGAACCCTAAACCCCCTAACCCTGAACCCTAAACCCTAAACCCTAAACCAATGATCTCTCGCATAAACTCTAAACCTTATTCCCTAAACCCTAAACCCTAAACCCTAAACCCTAAACCCTAAACCCTAAACCCTAAACCCTAAACCCTAAACCCTAAACCCTAAACCCTAAACCCTAAGCGGCCCCCGAACCCAACCTCTTGGCCCAAGAGGTCGATACGTGCAGCTGAGCCCAAAGGCGGTTCGCCGAGGAACGCTCACCTCTCAGTCCTTTGGGGCCATTGTGGGGAGTTTAGGGTTTAGGGTTTTGGGTGAAGGGTTGAAGGGTTTAAGGGTTTAAGGGTTTAGGGTTTAGGGTTTAGGAAGTTTAGGGGTTGAGTTTTCAGGGGTTTTGGGTTGGGTGTTGATAGATAGGGCACCTTAAACCCGAAACCCTAGAAGCCCTAAATTTGGGAATTTTGGGCGAGCAAAAGTTCAAAAGGGCATGCAATTCACGTGGTCACGGTATGGAGCTTCGTGTCGCTGCGGGTACTTCTGCAGCCATACGGCAGACACATGTAAAATTGCCAAGGTCATCCTCACATGGGGGTTTGCGACATCAGGGGTACCATACTGGGGTCCTGATTGTGGGGGGGGAGGGGGGGGGGGGGGGGGGCGTACAACTTCATGGGGGGCCCTTGCTATCGTAAACCCCCATATGGTCAATTCTCAATATAATCCTTACAGAGTTTTCATACCAGCTACCCCAAATACCCAAAAAGTTTTTGACAAACTTTGAGGCTGTTTGCACAACTCCGCATAAAGTTCTCTAGGCATACACATCGCACTCTGGTAGCGCATTCGATGTAATTGACTTTGGTCCGTACACTTGCCATGCCATGCAACTGCGCGCACCTACAAACGTTCGTGTTTCACTTTGAACACAACAGACTTCAGTCCACCCAAACACCCGCTCTAATTAACTGGGCCCCTAAAATAGGCTTTTTTGAGCTTTTTGGTATGATCTATGGCCTGATGGTCCAGGTTGCGGGAAGGGTCGAGGGGGCTGATGAGACCGGAACCAAAAAAGGGTTGAGGGGTTTCGGGTTAGGCGGACTTGAAACATAGCAGTTTCTGCACTTTCCTGTTCCCCATCGCGGTGGAAAGCCGTGAGCACACGCTTGCTACGCAGGCCATGCTCCACCCTCCAGAGATCCGCGGGTCAAGGGTTTTGGGTTTTAAGTGTTGGTTGAGGATTTCGGGTTCCATATGGCTTGCAACCCAACCCTAAGGGTCCACATACCAAAAAAGGGAATGCTTGGGCCTTAAAGTACCACCTGTATGGCGACTTCGGGGCCCAAGTATATCATAAGGTACATGCACCCGTAGGGTACTGCTAGGGCTCATGGTACTTCCTAACCAGTTATAGCTGTACTTATAACCGACTTATAGCCATACTAGGGCACTTAAGGGGCTTATGAGTGGGTTATAAGTGCAGTTATAATTGGCTAATGAGTACCATGAACCTCCAAGTAGGGCATGCTGGAGGTGGGACGACGCCATTGAGGCGGGCTTGCAGAAGGCTTGGTCCTCGGTACATGGGACTTGCTGCTCTAGGTTTGCAGCAGGTTTGGGGTTCAGGGTTTAGGGTTTCGAGTTTAGGGTTTCGCCTGGGCCATTCATACCCCAAATTATGCTGTTACCCGTCTTCGGGAACGCCTGCACCCTGCAGTCGTTTTGCTTTGCGAACCCCAAGCTCTAAGCTTTCAAGTGGGAACACTCTTCAAGCTAAAACCCCTAAACCCTGATTCCAGGTTTCAGGCCGGCCTCATGGGGCGTGCATCTCGAACTGCCAGCAGCTCGGGGATTTCGAGCAAGGTTTAGGGTTTGCAGGGTTTAGGGTTTAAGGTTTGGGGTTATTTAGGGTTTAGGGCTGCTGTTCCAAGAGCCCTCCAGGGCGCCCAGCAGCACCCTCCTTTCTTCCATGTTCTGAGGGTGCAGGTTTAGGGTGTTGCGGGAATGCTGCTAGGGGGCGGGCCGGGGGGGTTATCCTTTGCAAGCCTGATTATTACAGAACAACGAGTACTTACTCCCCCAGCATTATGCGAAGCTTGAAGATTTAAATTCATCGACCTCTATTGTGGGCCAGAGATTTCGGGGGGCCAAAAAGGAAGCTGCAGATTCTGGAAACTTCGGAGGCCGAGTTTGATAGAAGTTCTTTCTGTTTTTGATTTCGAAACAAAGTTCCCAAACAGTCTTCGGCGGCAGGATTGTTTGGGTTGTCCGGATTGGCAGAACGTGGCAGAACCTCTCCGCAAAGGCTACTGCATGCTCCTCAATCCTCGACTCCTCAACCGCTCCACGGGGGGGCGCGGGGAGGGGGTTGGGCAGATACTAAACCTTAGTAGCCCGGTGGTACCCTTTACCCTTTTTTGGGTTATGGGTTCCCTTATAAAGTAACCAACCTAAAACTGGGTGCCCTTATCATAATATGGTTACTGGGCTACTGAGAAACCGAGAGCAACATGACTGGCGAAGCTACTTGGAGGTTCATGGTACTTGTTAACCAATTATATGAGTACTAACTGTACTTACAACAATATTAGGGCACTTAAGTGGCTTATAAGTACAGTTTTAATTGGTTAATAAGTGCTAAGCACCATGAACCTCCAAGCAAAAGGCCTTCTTACTGTTAGCCTTCAAGGGTCGCCTCGAGCGAAGGACATAAGCCACTCGAATTTCTCATTCCTGACCTGGCTCACATGGGTAGTTCTCTAAATTCGGATCCCTGTGTTGGGTCCTGCAGTCCGGCACCCCTTACAAAAAAGAAGGACCACAACAGAGTCAACAGAGACCCTCATCTTGAGGGCTACCCACATGCAGCTCCCTGCAGAGGCGCATGCCTCCCTACAAAAGAACTTTTGACCAAGCGCGCTGCGGCAGCATTGCCTAGGCCCTATAGGCATCCGAGGCAGCAGCCAACTCTTAACTTAGGATGCCCTTAACTTTGCATGGGCTCTTTTTTGAATCATGGGAGTCTGCAGCTCGCAAAGTATCAAACCCGAGTCTCGGAAAGGCTCTCCGACCCGCGCCGAGACCTGAAACCTCCCTAAACCCTAAACCCTAAACCCCAGCTTCAATTAATCCCGAAGGCCCCCCCACCCCCGACCCACCCAGCCCCAAATCTCCTTGAGCCCATTGTAAACCTTTTCAACCCCCCTTTTTTAAAGCCTAAACCCCTAAACCCCTAAACCCCTAAACCCCTAAACCCCTAAACCCTAGGTTGGTGGGGGCAGAGCTGGGTTTTCAAGACGCTCAGGTCACAGCTTCGTGGCGGATTGCTTGCATGAGATGCGGTGCGCCTCATGCTTCGTAGATGAGGGTTTAGGGTGTGGAGTGCTTGTGGTTTAGGGTTTGGGGGTTTGGGGGTTTGGGGGTTTGGGGGTTTGGGGGTTTGGGGGTTTGGGGGTTTGGGGGTTTGGGGTTTGGGGTTTGGGGTTTGGGGTTTGGGGTTTGGGGTTTGGGGTTTGGGGTTTGGGGTTGGGGGTTTGGGGGTTTGGGGGTTTGGGGGTTTGGGGTTTGGGGTTTAGGGCGCTAGTTAAGGTCTTAGGGTTGAGGGTTTAGATGGTCCAGGGTTGAAGAACTTCAAGGGCTTCCTCCAGTAAGGGATAGTAAGGGCAGTGGGGGCTCGAAGGCGTGTTTGTCGGGGTAAACCGCAGGGGATGGATGGTGGCAATCTCGTCGTTGGCAAGGCTGACGAGTATGCGATCGGTTTCCTGTGGCCTTCCCGGCCCGCACTTTGAGGGGTTTAATCTTGGGGTTTCTGGATTAATGTGGGGTCTTTTGGTCCCTTCCAGCTACCCGAACTGTAAAGCTCGTTATAACAATGGCCCTCCGAAATGATGGGGCCTTCATGGGAGGGAGGAGCTACCATACGCTTGAAGCACTGGAAGCTTCGTGGTCGGGCAATGTGAGTAGACCCCACTCCACATCAGCTGCAGGTACGGAGGGGTCCCTTGCTGGAACTGGCTGCGAAGGGCCGAGCACGACAGTCAAAGGGTGCGGAGGGACGAGACCGATTTCAGAGGTGCCTTTGTGAAGGTCTGGTTTTGATGCACTTTCGCCTTTCGAAGTTAAGTATCCACGCGGGCACACGGAACTCTGTAGCAAAGTCTGGGTGTCGGATTAAAAGGCTGGTCCCTTGAGACGCTTGGGTCCCTCTGGTACCAACACATAGTCCCCCTTAGTGTACAGAAGGGGGGGAGGGAACCAGAGTTGGTAAAAGTTCCCTCCCTCACGAAAAGGCCCTAGGCCCGAAACCCCTCCCAAAAGGACCCTAAACCCTAATTCCTAAACCCTAAACCCTGAACCCTAAACCCTAAACCCTAAACAACTCGCTGAGGTCGTATGTGTTGGCCATTTGGCTCTTCATCTTCGCCGCTCAGCTGCACCTTCCCGGCTTCGAGCTTCGGGTTTTTTTCCGTTTTCAAAGACCCTAAACCCGAAACCCTAAACCCTAAACCCGAAACCCTAAACTAAACCCTAAACCCTAAACCCTTGAAAAATCGGCGGGATGGTTTCATAGGGGCAGGAATTTGAAAGGTCTGAGCCTCCGCAACTCTTAGGGTCGTACAGGGTTTACAGACTCCAGTCGTAAATCCTGGTTCCAGACTCGAAGAAGGACCCAAGAAGAGTTGTAGGTTTTAGGGGCTTTAAGACAAGGACCCAAGAAGGTGAGAGGGGATCATAATTTGGAGAACTACCCTCCGACGAAGGCTCTTGCGCCCCAGAGACCCACAACCTCATGGTTCTTGAAACCCTAAACCCTAAACCCTAAACCCTAAACCCTAAACCCTAAATTTACTGACTCGAGCCCTGGCAAGGGACATTTCACGACGTTCCCACGGACTGCGGCAGGGCACCCGAGCCAGCGGCGTGACATGCTCTATACCACCCTAAACCCTAAACCCTAAACCCTAAACCCCAAACCCCAAACCCCAAACCCCCCACCCAAATTACCGCCTGCGAGCATCCCTCACCCCTACCACAGAATATGGCCCAAATAGCCGATTGCTTCCTTTCGCGAAAGTAAGGGCCCTTTTGTCCCAGAAGGAGTTTGCGCAACAAGTCCCGGAGTCATGACCGCGTCATATTTTGAACCCTAGATTACTGGCTTTAGGCTTCCAGGATTCCGAAATGTGGGTCCAGTTGGCCAGTTCCAGGTTCAAGGTCCGTTTGGACTTCCAAATATAGCATTTCTAAATGGACCCAAATTCTACAACAACCCAAATGGACATCAGGGCCGTGATTCTGGGGCGGTTCAGCCGGCATTCATGCGGGTGTGACGAATAGAAGAAAATGCCGCGGGTGCTAGGAGTGTCCCGGCGAGTGCAAAAAGTCAATCTGCTGCAGCGCGCCATTCAGCCGCTTGGGCTTCAACGTTTAGGGTTTAGGGTTTAGGGTTTAGGGTTTAGGGTTTAGGGTTTAGGGTTTAGGGTTTAGGGGCAGCAGATCCAAGGCATGCCGGCCAACTTCTCAGCCCCCACAGCCCACCATGGAAACTGAGCCAGATCCAGCTTGGAGCCTTGTGAAAGTCTCTTTAGGGTTTAGGGTTTAGGGTTTAAGGTTTAAACCCTAGGGTCTAGAATGCGGGCCCCTTTTGGGGGAACCCTCAAGAAGAGTATTCTTAAGTAGGCACTCCTCCTCATGCCCCCCTACGGAACAATGAAGAAGTCCCAGGTTCAGGAGCTTTCCTGTTAAGGGTTTAGGGTTTAGGGTTTAGGGTTTAGGGTTTAGGGTTTAGGGTTTAGGGTTTAGGGTTTAGGGTTTAGGGTAAAACTCACAGTCCTTTAAGCTGGCTGCCGCCCACATCCCATGAAGCAGCTCGCCGTCGATGGCATCGCCGGGCCGATTTGCAAAGTCCGGGGGCCTACCTCCCTAAACCCTAAACCCTAAACCCTAAACCCTAAACCCTAAACCCTAAACTCTAAACCCTAAACCCTAAACCCTAAGCCCTTTGGTTTGGCTTCAAGATTTTAGGGTTTAGGTTTCGGAGGCGGGCCACCGCTAACTCGACGTGCCCTCCAGGAAGTGGGTTGGGGGCACAGGGTGCACATTGCACTGCAGCCCTTCCTCAACACAAAGGGTTTTCGGGTTTAGGGGTAGGGGTGCACAGGGTCCTCAAGACCAACCGCAGGCTTAAATCCTACTTTCTTGATGTACACACCTTGCTCTTGGTCTTGATTTGTCGTCACCTTGTCGGTATCGTCAGTGGATCTGGGGTTTTGGCGGTTGAGGGTTCTCAGGGCTCGGATGCTGGGCACGCAGCAAGGAAACCTTCATGTAAGGAACCTACCACACAAGTCCTTGTACCAGGAATCCCCTTCCGCTTGTGCCAGCCTGCGACATTAGGTCCCAAGACCCAAAACCCCAGCTGATCTCATAAGAAGCGTTGTATGTGTCCTTCCCGAGGTTGTGGTGGAAGACTCCTGGACAGTAGACAAGCTGAAGGACTGATGTGCTGCAATGGCAAGCAGCCCAGTTTCCGGACTAGTCCCTAAAGGTGCGTCAAGGATGTAGGAAAATATCCCTAAACCCTAAACCCTAAACCCTGAACTAAAAGGTGGGGATCCCCAAGCATACTTCTCTCTGACAAGAGCAAGAAAACGGTGTCAAGTGGAGTTGAGGAGATGGTCTTGACATGTGCCCGGCACGTGTAGGGTTTAGGGTTTAGGGTTTAGGGTTGAGGGTTTAGGGTTTAAAGTTTAGGGTTTAGGGTTTAGGGTTTAGGGGTTTGGGGTTTAGAGTTTAGGGTTTAGGTGCGGCCTGGACTTTCTTCTGTAGGAAGCAATTGAGCTGGAGAGCGGCATCGGGAAGGAAGAGCAACAACTCCTCTCAGGCCTGCACAAGCCTCGAATGTCAGAGCCCTTCATCATGTACTTAGGGTTTAGGGTTTAGGGTATAGGGTTTACGGTTAGGGTTTAGGGTTTAGGGTTAGGGTTTAGGGTCTAGGGTTTAGGGTTAGGGTTTAGGGTTTAGGGCTCGCGGGGTCAAAAAGGGTTTAGGGTTTCGGTTTGGGGTTTAGAGTTTAGGGACATTCCTGTTGAGGCTTGATTTGTAAGCTTGCAATCGCCAAGCCGAACCGGTCTTCCAGGGACCCTTGGGCAAGACCACAGTAGAACAGCATCTGTCGAAGTGGCCCGCCTCTTTTGCGCACTCACACCCCTAAACCCTAACCCTAAACACGTTGTGGGACTTCAAGCCCAAAGGTTGTCAAAGGTTGCACTTCTTTCGCCCTAGAAATCTTCTGCTAGTTTGAGTGAGTTGAGAGAACGCTTTATGTACGAATGATCTTGCGTCACGATGCGTTGGCCTTGGTAGTAAGACGTCTACGTACCCTTACATGTGGGAATGCCTGAAAGGCTTTAATCATGCAGGTGAGGTGTCTGTCCTTTGAAAAAAACGTAGCCGAGTGAAGCAGCTCATGGCCTATGAGGCTTGAGAACTGCTGAGTGGGCTTGTGGGTGGGGCAGCTGAAATTGAAACTAGCAGCTTCCCCATACGTGCTGTGAGAATCGCTTGGGACGGCACGGCGGACACAGAGAGAGAGAGCGAGAGAGAGAGAGAGAGAGAGAGAGAGTGAGGGAGACCGAGCAGAGAGAAAGAGAAAGAGAGCTACAAGCGGTTGGTTGGTTGGTTGCTCGGGTAAAATCAGGACGTCCGGCCTAGGCAACGTCTGTGGTACCGAAAGCCGAATGCGAATTCACGCAATCTTCGCCGGGGGGAAACCCCTCAACGCCCCTCAAAGAAAGAAAGGAGGAATGCTAGAATTAAAAAGAGAGAGAGAGAGAGAGAGAGAGAGAGAGAGAGAGAGAGAGAGACAGACGAGAGACACTTGGGTAGTTGTCGAAATTGGGGGTCCCTTTTTGAACACCCCAAGTATTTTGGTGCCGTATTATATCAGGGACCCCAAAAGGGACCCTTTATTTTGACAACTACCCACTTCTATGAGGCTGCGATGAGCTCTGGGACGGCGCCTCCCTGGATGGTGCCTCCGAGGTAGGGACCTAGTAGTAGAGTAGGTAACCTTGAACTTCTTTGGGGTAGGGTAGTAGTATTCCCCTTGTAATCCCTGAAAGGTTAACCTTTAAATCCCCTAGGGAGACTGAGGGGCTTGGGGACCCTGAACTTTAGGGGCGCATCCTCTGCAACCCCTTGAAAACCCGGAGCTGGGCTTAGGATCTATCCTAAGCCCTGCGCCCTAAACCCTAAACCCTGAACCCTGAACCCTGAACCCTGAACCCTGAACCCTGAACCCTGAACCCTAAACCCTAAACCCTAAGCAAGACCAGCTACACCCATAAGCCTTTGGGTAGCCACCCTCCCTGCAGGTGACGCTGCTGCGCCGAAGCCCGGAGAAGGCCGGGGTTCTTTTGCCTTCCCTTAACGTCCCGAGCCATAAATGTCACTTACCATACTACAGTGGTGTATATGTATATGTACATATACAGATATATATATATATATACCGTTTCATATGTGTATATATATATATGTATGTATAATGTACACACACATATGTATATATATATATATATATATTAGATAATTCAATACTGATGCATGGAGCTCGGTGTGCTGGGTTAGATTCCAAAGCGCCGAGACATCCGGTGAGTCAGGTGGATCTTCTGCGCAGCATCAACACCTGCGAGGCTCAGAAGGCCCCCTGTTGCGCATGCTCACCAGCCTTCCACTGCTGCGAATAGTTTGTGCGCCAGCCAAGAGACTAAGAAATTTTAGGGTTTAGGGTTTTTTGGGTTTAGGGTTTTTGGGTTTTTTGGGTTTAGGGTTGAGGGTTTAATTTAGGGTTTAGTCTTTTTAATATGAATGAGAGGACAGAGGCAGAATCCCCGTCTGCCATGGTGAGCCATCGCTCAAGCACCCTGCAGTTGCTGCGCGTGCAAGCGAGGCTCACTGTTATGGAACCCGTGAGCTGCAGCACCCCGAAAAGAGATCAAAGTCTTCTTATGCCCTGATCATCTTATGCCTCATGGTTTAGGGTTTAGGGTTTAGGGTTTAGGGTTTAGGGTTTAGGGTTTAGGGTGCAAAAGCCCTGCAGACCGACACCCTCGCCACCATTGATGAATAGGCAGGACCTTGACATTTGGCATAGGGGGGTTCCTGTAAATATACTATTTGGGGTATGTTAAGGGTACCCCTGTTGGGGAAAAACCCATATATTCCCTTACAAGATTTCAAGAGGACGTATTTTATTTAGTGTTGGCACATGTGTTTGCAGAGGCTCTGAAAGCCCGACCTAGCCTAAGAAGCCTAATACCCTTGCCCTGCAGCGCCCCTGAAGCCCCCAACACTTCAGAGAATCCAGAGAACCCGAAACACTAACCCCTAACCCCTAAACCCTAACCCTAAACTCCAAACCCTAAACCCTACAACCCTACAACCCTAAACTCCAAATCCTAAACCCAGCCTGGAAGGTGCTCTTTCTCCTGCGCACAGCCCCTGCCATACTCCGCTCCGACCGCGAGGCAGGCTCCCAGTTTGCAACGTGGCTCTTGTTGGGCGGTTGAGGATTGAGGATTGAGGGTTTAGGTTTAGGGCTTATGCGGTTTTGGATTTTGGGCTGGGGTTCTGGCGGTTTAAGGATTGAGGGTTTGGGGTTTAGGGGGTTTCGGGCTGATAGGGTTTGTAGGGTTTAGGGTTCAGGGCCGGCACAAGTCCGAGAGCCTGCCCAAGGTTCAGCATCTCAATGTTCCAGCTGTGACGAGGTAAACAGCTCATGAGGGGACCGATAAGTACCCACCCGCCTGCGAACTTCCCCCCCCCCCTCCCCGTAAAACCCAAGCATGTTCTTTTACCTATGCGCTGCTTTCAAGCATCCGCCCTATAAGCAAATCTCCTTAGACTTGGCGTTCAGGCATAAACCGGGCTTAAGGGGATAAGCAGCAGCAAAGCAATTCCATGTCGTAAGGACATCGAGGCCTCCCAAAAAAGTCCCGGAGAAGCAACCGGATTCTGAATTCGCACTGGCTTTCAAAAACATCAGTCTGTATCTGAATCTGTGTTCAGATATACATATATATATATATATCTGTATATGTATATATATATATATATGCATATATATATATATGCTCACCCCCCCCCTACGACAGACCCCGGAAGCGAAAAAAAGGCTACGGACAGCATAGCTGCACACAGCAGCCAGACACGTTAACAAACAATAGATATATACATATATATATATGTGTGTATATCTATATATGGTACCTCCCTCCCCCAAAAAAAACACGTCTCCATATGCTCTTCCCTGAAGTCCGACAGATCGGCCTGCCAGTTTGGTCATGGTAGGGTTTTACGAATTCATTAAATATTTACTCAACTTCACAGATTTGTCTACCGTAATTGATTTCAAACACTTTCGTTAACTTCGTTGATTCCAAAAAGCTTAATTCACGTAATTTGATCCACTCAGCAATTGCTCGAGCGAGTGCTCAAACAGAAGTGACCTGAACAATTTGCTGGACATCGTGGATTGCTATTAATTTCAATAAGATTGCTGTTAGTTTACTTGGGTTCCCATTTGAGTTCAATAGGAATCCCATTTAAATCAATAGGAAACCCATTAAAATGAATGAGAGCCCTATTGAAATTGAGACGAGTCTTTGTGAAAACTTAGTAAGAATCCTAGTACAATCAATAAGAACCTGGTTGAAATACGTAGAAGCTTATTAAATTAACAGGGCTCCTATTAAATTTTCTTGGAGTCCTAAATTCAGAGGAATCATAGGAAGGCCATTGAAATGAATAGGAACCCTTTTGAATTCATAGGAATGCTATTTAAATTAGTAGGAACCCTACAAAAGAATCTATGAATTCTTTTACGAGTAACAGGAATCCGTTTAACATGAAGATGAATCCTATTAAAAGATTAAGAGGAGCCAATAAAATTCTATAAAAAAGTAATGTGGACGCTTTAAAACTTGAAACAATAAGAGTCGTACTGTTAGAACTATGATGGACCCTATTAAAACTTTTAATAAATAGGATTGTTAATAAAATTAATAAGAGTTACAATAACATTACTTCGAGTCCAAGTGAAATGAATAGGGAACAGGATTTAAAAGCATAATCGGAGCACTGTGGAATCTAGTAGGAATCCTATGAGCATTGTTAGGAATTATTAGGAATCCTGTCAACATGAATGAGAAAACCTGCTAAAATGAATACGAAGCCTATTCCAATTAATCAGAAGCCTTTTTACATGAATAGGAAGCTTGTCAAAGCAAACGGAATCCAATTAGAAATTGTACGACATCTTATGAAAATGAACAAGAAGCCTATTGACATTAATAGGAATATGTTTAAAGTTTGTTATGATGCTTATTAAAATTCTTAGGCTAATTTATTAAAACTTTTATTAAAACTAACTAGGAATAAGAATGCTATTAAAATGACTAAGAATCGTATTCAAATTACTTGGCATTTGGGTAAAATGAATAGGAATCAATCTTAAACCTAATAAAGCCCTTTAATAGGCATCCTTTAAAATTCAATACGAACCTCATTAAACAAATACAGGAACCCTATTGAAAATCACTTTGAATGCTAGTAAAATGATTAGGAATCTTATTCATTAAATAAAGACCACCATTAAAGTGAACAGGAGTATTGTAAAATTGAATAGGCAGCCTAAATCATAATAAGGAATCATATAAGAACCCCTGAAAAAATCTTATACAAACTCCAGTTTCCAAAATTCCAAAAATCCAAAAATCCACCCCAAAGGTTTGGATTTTTGGAAACTCGAACGGGAGCCTCAAAATCCAAAAATCGAGCAAATTCCTCGAGTTTCCAAAATTCCAAAAATCCAAAAAAATCACCCCAAGGTTTGGAATTTTGGAAACTCGAGGAATTTGCTCGATTTTTGGATTTTGAGGCTCCCGTTCGAGTTTCCAAAAATCCTAAACTTGGGTTGGAATTTTTGGGTTTTTGGAATTTTGGAAACTCGAGCGGAAGCCTCCAAATCCAAAAATCGAGCAAATTCCTCGAGTTTCCAAAATTCCAAAAATCCAAAAAAATCACCCCAAGGTTTGGAATTTTGGAAACTCGAGGAATTTGCTCGATTTTTGGATTTTGAGGCTCCCGCTCGAGTTTCCAAAAACCCGAAACTTGGGTTGGAATTTTTGGAATTTTGGAAACTCGAGGATTTTGCTCGATTTTTGGATTTTGAGGCTCCCGCTCAAGTTTCCAAAAATCCGAAACTTGGGTTGGGTTTTTTGGGTTTTTGGATTTTTGGAAACTCGCGGAACTTTGGAGTGTTGGTCTTCCGCCCCCTTCCTGGACAGACTGGAAATGCAATTCCAGGGTCTGTCGTAGGGGGGGGGGGTGACCATATATATATATACACATATATGTATGTTTAGGATGGTCGAAGGGATGGGAGGTGGAGAGACTGCATCTCACGACAGAGCTTCAGCCAAGCTTTTCGACCCGACACACCAAATATAGGGGTCGGAAAAATTACTAATAGTATTCCCCTGTGGTCCGTTTATAATTATACTAGGACAACCCCCCCAAAACCCTATTCTAATTATTTAGGCCCCTGTCTTAACCCTTGAAAAGTGGCGCAGGTCATTCTCAGTGCTGTCCAGAGGAGCCGCGGCCCTTCTTTTGGGACATGTCATGCTTTTCTTTGTTTTGCGGGTTTAAGAGGATCTTGTTTGGGAAGATTGGGGGAATTCCCCGAAAAGAGGGAGCCCCTTTTTAAAGCAATGCTGTAGAAACCCCAAGAGGAACAAATCGTCAGACGGTCTTTAAGGCCCACCAAGGCTCGAGTATGAGCTGTTGGGGAATCAGGCTTCGGGAGCATGAGAAGCCAGGACTTCAGGTTTAGGGTGTAGGGCTTCGAGGACTGTTGGGGCTTGAGCGTTCAGGCAATCTGTCTCGAGAGCGCTTAACTTTGCACACAAGACGGTCCCTAAACCTCAGAACCTATAATCCTGAACCTCATAACCCTGAACCTCCTAAACCCTAAACCCTAAACCCTTAGAACCCAAAACTTTCTCTGAGCCCTGCGGGCACAAGCTCCAGAATCCCCAACGTTGCACCATCCCCAACTTCCGGCGCCAAGCGCGCCCAAAGCCAACCCCGCAAGGGTTTAGGGTTTAGGGTTTGGGGTTTAGGGTTTAGGGTTTGGGGTTTGGGGTTTAGGGGGTTCAGAGTGGTGAAGACCTCCTCAAGTCCAATGCTTCGATCCTTCCCTTCGCCTGAAGATGTTGCCTTTACGCGGTGCGGGTGGTGGGAGGTGGGGAGTAATGTCAGAAAAATCCCACCCCTGTGGCAGGGATTAACGCCCAAACTTTTCAGGTGAGCTTGAGCCGTTGGCACCAGCAGACCCCCTTTTTTCGCACCCTAAACCCAAAACCCTATACCCTAAAAATCCTAAAAACCGTCAACCGCTTTGAGCCACCCTACGATTACCGTCTTCCCCACGTGAAAACTCAGCCGGCAAGCAAGAGGCCGAAACCCTAAACCCTAACCCCTAACACCTAAACCCTAAACCCTAACCTCAACCCCCTAAACCCTCAACCCTCAACTCTCAACCCTCAACCCTCAACCCTAAACCCTAAACCCTAAACCCTTCCGCCAGAAACGGCTTGGCGCTGCGCTTCGCTGCACCGAGCCTCAGGGCCGAGAAGGCCACAGAACGTCGCGGTTGCCCTTCGGCTTGGGGTTTGGGGTTTAGGGTTAGGGTTTAGGGTTTAGAGTTTAGGGCTTAGGGCTTAGGGCCTTAGGGCTTAGGGCTTAGGGCTTAGGGCTTAGGGCTGAGGGCTTAGGGCTTAGGGCTTAGGGCTTAGGGCTTAGGGCTTAGGGCTTAGGGCTTAGGGCTTAGGGGGTTTAGGGTTTAGGGTTTAGGGTTTAGGGTTTAGGGTTTAGGGGGTTGAGGTTTTAGGGTTAGAGGTTTAAGGTACAAGGGTTTACGGGGGGTTCAGGTTTAGGCTCTTGGGTAGAATCAGGGTTACTGGTTTTAGGTTTTGGAGGTAGGGTTCAGGGTCCCATTCAGGGTTAGGTAGGGCTGAAGGGTTAGTTTTGGGCGTAGGGAGGGTTGGTGGTGTAGGGGTGCAGGGTTCAGTGATTCAGAGTTAGGGATTACGGGGTTAGGGCTCTGGGGCCTAAGGGTGAGTGTCGGAGCGAGCGCGGTATGGTTCGATGGAGATCTGGCTGGCTCTTAGGACTTTAACTTTTTGGATTCTGTAGGAACTACTACAAGGAGCCTAAAAGTTAAACTTTTAGGAGGGGTTCAGAAGTCAGCCAAGTGTATGTTCGCCCCCATTTAAAGACTTCGTTCTTGGGATGGGGTCTTCTTCGTCATTTAGGGTTTAGGATCATTCGTAGGCCGTTGTCTCTACATCGGGCGTCAGCAGCTCTGCAGACGCTTTTAGGATTTATGGGTTAGGGCTTAGGGCTTCTGCTTGCACACTGCACACTTTCTGCTCGTGTAGCTGCTAAGCCTGCCGAGTCTGCCGAATCCCCAAACCCTAAACCCTAAACCCTAAACCCTAAACTCTGACATGCTCATGTTCGGGCGAGGATGTGGTGATGGTAGCCGTCTCGCAGTGCGGCCGCGCCCTGCAACACGCTGCGGAGGAGTTGGCAAGGGCTCGGGGTTCAGGACCAGTTCAGAAGAGCTCTGAGTTTAGATTTTGTTCATTCCCAAAGGCAAATCAGGTCCTGTTCTGGGTTTTGGGCGATTTTCCCACATACTTCTTTTGGGGGCCCAGGTATGGGGAAGAGTGCCATTGCTAACGCCGGAAGATGCCAAAAAACACTGTTACCAGAATTTCTGTGAAACACCAATCCCACAGCACTGTTACGCGCGAGCCGCTCAAACCGTGCCGGCGCTTTGCAATGAACCCGTCCTGAACTCCTTAAGTCTCTTAAGCCCTACAAACCCCTTACAGCCCCTCAAGCCGACTCATGGTAAATTAGTCTGAGTTCCTCAACAGCGAGCAGGCCCCTAAACCCTGTATAAACCCTTATACAGCCCTATAAGTGATACGCCCTTTCTGCCTAAACTCTGCTAACCCTTTATAAAAACGCCATCGGCCCTCCAATAGCCCCTTTATATAAATGCCCCAAGCCCCCCTGCCCCACCAAAAAACACACAACCATCCTAAAAGCCCTCAAGGGTTTAGGGTTTAGGGTTTAGGGTTTAGGGTTTAGGGTTTAGGGTTAGGGAAAAACCCTCATCTTAAACCCCCAAACCCCAACAAAAATCCTGGGGAGGAGGTACAGGAGGACAGGGAGCTGGCCCTTGCCGCCGTGAGAGCCAGTCCGGATCAGGCCCCTCAGGGTTTAGGGTTTAGGGTTTAGGGTGTAGGGTTTAGGGCTTAGGGGGGGGCCCGTGAATAGGAAAGGCAGACATCTGGCCGTCAATGCGTGTCTCCGGTAACCAGGACCACGCCATGGGGAGAGTTCAGGGGGGAGCAAACTTTTTGGGCAGGTGAGCGCGATTCTGCCAGCGAAGCTTGCCGGGGACAAGGAGCAACGCCAAATTAATTAGGGGTAAGCCCTAAACCCTAAACCCTAAACCCTAAACCCTAAACCCTAAACCCTAAACCCTAAACCCTAAACCCTAAACCCTAAACCCTAAACCCTAAACCCAGACCCTCACCTCTAAACCCTAAACCGGAGCGAAGAGGACCTTAGATTGGGGCCCAAAAACCCCATGGAACCCTGAAAGTCTCAGGCGCGGGTTGCTCAGAAGCGGGTTCCCTTCTGTTGTTCTTCGTTACAAAGGAATCAGAATCCTTCGAGCAGAAGGGCGCCTATAAAAAAAGGGCCGACATACAGAAGAGCCGGTGAAGGCTCGGTAGGGTTTAGGAGTTTATAGGATTGAGGCTAACTTCCCGATTGGGCCGCTTTTGCTGTACGGGGCTTCACTGACTCACTGACTCCATAAGACGTTGGCGACTTAGGAGTTGGGGTTTAGGGCTTAGGGTTTAGGGTGTATTAGGGTCTCATGGGTTTCGGAGGGGGGGTCGAGATCCTACCATGGGAGGAGACCATGCTGGCGTTGGTCCGCATGAAGGGCGTGTGCCCTTGCAGACATCTGAGGGGTTCAATGGAATGGAGACTGCGGAATTGAGTTTTCTAGCCTTACGCGTCCTGAAACCCTAAACCCTAAACCCCTAAACCCCTGAGCCCTGAACCCTGAATACCCTGAAGCCGAAAATGCGGTGATTCAGTGCAGGTGCGGGTAGTTTCCCAAAGGCGTCCGGGTTGTCCTTCTTGGAAGCCCTTTTTGACTTAGTAAGTAGGGATAGTAAAATTAGCTTCAAAAAATCATAAGGTTTAGAGTTAGGGGATACTAAGTAGCTTACTAAGTCAAAAGAGCTGCCAAGTTCAGGGCACATATAACGGGCACCCGGTTTTGCGCAGCACGTTGGCCCTTCGGGAACCCTCGCTATCGTCGCCGTGGTCGTACACTTGATTTGCGCAGTGCCCATGTATCATGCCGGCAGCGGGTCCCAAAGTAGCACTTGAAGGAGTGCCGTTTGTGTGTCATGGCTTTTCGCCCATGTCGCCAAATGGAGATTTCGTGCTACTCCTTTGTTTGTGCTTCGCTCTCCGTTTGTTCGATGGCAGTTGGTACATTGACCTGCCAGTGCCTTTTTGCTGAGGGATCGCCGAAGTCCAAGCTTTTTGCAACGTGGATAGCTGTGTTGAACTCTCTTTTTCCTTCTCGCTTTTTACGCAGGGTGTAGCTTTTCGCTTCTTGACCTGTTGAACCTTGATTGGTCCGAACACTAAAGCTTGTATGTGGCAGCAAAGGCGTTGGGACAGGAACTTGATGATCGAATCCCGAACTTTGTAGACGGTAGAAGGCCCGAACATCCCTGGCCACTAAACCCTTAAATGCCCCAAACCCTAAACAGCTTAGACCCTCAAACACCCTAGACCCTAAAACACCCTAAACCCTAAGCACCCCAGACTCCTAAACCCTAAACCCCTGAACCCGCAAGCACCAAAACCCCTAAACACCCTCAAACACCGCGAAACCCCTATACACCCCTAAACCCTGAACCCTAAATCCCTACACCCCAAAACCCCTAGCCGCCCCTCCACCCTAAACCCTAAACCCTAAACCCTAAACCCTAAACCCTAAACCCTAAACCCTAAACCCTAAACCCTAAACCCTAAACCTCAACCCGAATCCCAGGCATCTCTCCCTGGCAGATGCGAGGCTCAGGGCCGACCCGGAGGCCGGGCTCCAGGAACCCTGCAGTGAAGGACTCGGCTGTGGGCTTTGCCAGGGTTTGGGTGTTAGGGTTTAGGGTTTAGGGTTTAGGGTTTAGGGTTTAGGGTTTAGGGTTTAGGGTTTAGGGTTTAGGGTTTAGGGTTTTTGGTGGTTTTTCTTAGTTGTGTTTAAAGAGTAGTTTAAGCTTTTTTAAGGGATGTTTTCGGGCTTCTGAGTTGCATAGGGTCTCTTAAAGTGCGTTTTAGGGTTTCGGGTTCAGCCTCTCGAGTTCGAATGTTCACCAGTCAAGCTCGCTTGACTCTGGCATCGAAGATCTACCCACCCATTTTGATGCTCTTTGGATCCCAGAGCATCAGAAAACTCACGAACCCTAAGCCCTCACCCTAAACCCTAATACCAGGAACCCCAAAACCCTATAAGGCTTGAACCCTAAGCCTAGAATAAGGGTTCTTAAGGGAGGGGGGCCCTAGTACTCCCCACTACAAGGTTGCCGAGGTCCTGGCCCCCATGACCCCCTCCCTTAAGAACTTAAGAACCTTATAACAAACCTAGGCCTTGAACCCTGGGACCTTGCACCCTAAGCCCGAAACCCGAAAGTTTGTGGGCAATGGCAACTTTCATCAGGAACGGCTTATGAAGGCTTTTCTGGGGCTCCATGAAGCTTGCCACTGCCTACGAACTTTTGGCCTCAAACTTGCCAACGCTTGGTATGAGAGGGTTCAGGGTAGAGGATGGTTTAGGGTTTAGGGTTTAGGGTTTAGGGTTTAGGGATTAGGGTTTAGGGTTTAGGGTTTAGGGTTTAGGGTTTAGGGGTCCACGCCAGTCTGGGGATCATCCTAGCCTGCTGTTGCTAAACGATCTTTTTCGAACGCGGAAGCCTTCGACCCCAAGAATGCTCCCCAAAACCCTGAAACTCTCAAACCCAACCCCCCCACCCACCCCCCCCCCAACCCCCCCGAACCCCCCCCACCCCCCCCAACCCCCCCGAACCCCCCCCACCCCCCCCCCCCCCGAACCCCCCCCACCCCCCCCAACCCCCCCCCCCACCCCCCCGAAAGTCTCCCGCATGCGCGCGAGGTGGTTCTCGCAGCCGTGGAGCGGGATGTCCTGGCCCTCCAGATGGCTGCCGATGAGCTGCGGCTTGGCTGTGACAAGGGTTAGGGTTTAGGGCTTTAGGGTTTAGGGTTTAGGGGTAAGGGTTTAGGGTTGAGGGTTTAGGGTTTAGAGTTTAGAGTTTAGGGTTTAGGGTTTAGGGTTTAGGGTTTAGGGTTCAGGGTGACAGGCTCTGCATGGCGCTTCAGCCGGGCTTTAGGGGTTTAGGCTGCGATTTGGTGTGAGACAAATGCACACGCGAGAGAGACAGATAGAGAGAGCGAGAGAAGGAAAGAAAGATAGAAAGATAAGGACAGGAAAAACCAGAAACAAATAAGAGAGAGAGAGAGAGAGATATATATATATATATATACACACATACATGTATGCATATGTAATGTATATGTGTATATGTATATGTGTGTTATATGCATATAGACATATATATATATATATGTAAAACCATATACATATATTGTGTCTGTGTTTAGGGCTCAGGCTTGTGGGAGCTGAGTAGAACCCTGAAAAACCTTCAAGCCTGAAGCCGCAAAGGCCGGCTCGAAGCTTCTTAGGGCGTTTTTCGGGATTAGGGTTTAGGGTTTAGGGTTTAGGGTCTAGGGTTTAGGGTTTAGGGTATTTCCGGGTGCTGAGGAAGAGTGACGGCGACTTCATGCTGGCCGCGATCACTGAGGCTTCACCCTATAAACCCCGGAACCTGCCAAGAGCAACCCCTATCCGCCCCTAAGAAGAGGACTTTGTCCTACCCAAGTATATACTTTATAAGAGCAGATAGGTTAGCCCAAAAAACCCTGAACCTGCTCGGGATCTCAATTCCAGGTCAGGTGGCCCCCAATCCCGCGTTTGGGGTCGAGCTGCTGGGGAGGGTTTCCAGCGTTCCGGGGGTTGGGGCCTTAGGGCTTCAGAGGTTTGGGGTTTATGTTTACTAGGGGTTTGTGGCCTTCCGCTCGCCAAGAGAGAGGGTTTTCAGGACCTCGAAAGATTTATGTGACCCTTGGCAGCCGAAGTGGTCCGAACTGCGAGCTCTTCGCGCAATCAGAACCCTTTGGCCCTAAACCCTGGGATGTTCCCCCTTCTACTAACAGCCCTTCATAGGGATTATAACGGGGAAGTATTAGAATCCCTATTAAGGACTGCTAGTATAAGGGGGAACATCCCAACCAAACCCCTGCACATCGCCTGACCAGAATCCCGCCGCCTTCCTCTTCGCCAAAGAGGACCTTCAGCAGGAGCGGGGTCACAGTTTAGGGTTTCGGGGGTTCAGGGGGTTTAGGGGGTTTAGGGTGTTTAGGGGGTTTAGGACATGAGGAGGGGGGATAGGGGTTTAAGTGTGAAGGTTTAGGGCTTGGGTGCGGTGACATCTTGCAACATCGAGGTGTACTTTAAACCCTCAACACTACAAACCCTCTAAACCCTCTAAACCCTTTCAACCCCCCCCTAAACCCTAACCCTAAACCCTAAACCCTAAACTGGCCCAAAGCCCCCTGAGGACGGCGAGTTTGTGGCGCGAGCCTTGCAGCAGCATGATGGCGTGGGCCGAGCCTTGGCTTCTTTGGGAACCTCAGGGGCTGGAGCCTAACACCCAAGTCAGGGTTTAGGGTTTAGGGATTAGGGTTTAGGATTTAGGGTTTCGGGTTTAGGGTATGAGTACACCCTTCAAAACCTTGCACCCAAGTTTTTTCTCGCCTCGTCGCAAGCGGCGAAGCCCCAAACCTGAAAGTTTGGAAATTAGAGTTTTGGGCTCTGGGGCGTGACCCCAGCCCCCGAAAATCCCCCCAAACCCTAAACCCTTAACCCTAAACCCTAAACTCCTCCCAAAGCATCGCACCGCAAGCCCCGTGACTGGAGGCTTCATCCCCCCCCAGCAGCAGCAGAAGGAGGGCACCGGGGTTTGGGCTTCTGGGTTCAGGGACTCAGGGGTTTAGGGTTTAGGGTTTAGGGTTTAGGGTTTAGGGTTTAGGGTTTAGGGTTTAGGGTTTAGGGTTTAGGGTTTGGGCTTCTGGGTTCAGGGACTCAGAGTTTAGGGTTTAGGGTTTGGGGTTTAGGGTGTATCGGGTGTAGAGTGTATGGTTTAAGGATGTAGAAAGGGACTTATGGGTTAGGGCTTTGGGGCTTGTCTGGCTTGTAGGGCGTTATCCGGAGTTTTGGGGTTTTCGGGTTTGGGGTCTCCCAAAGTTTTTTGCCTTGGGCTTTTGCGGAGGGCTGCACGGGTGAAGACCATGTGTGAAGGTGGTCGCTCAGTCGTGAAGCAATGTTTGCCAGGGCACGACTCGCTCTGCATGGATTGATACACCCATCGGGCTGCGTTAACGCCAGCAGTCCTGTTGAGTTCTTGGTCCTTGGAGAGCTCGATTCGTGCTGCTCACCGCATGCCCACATCTATGAAGTCTCTGTCGAAGAGCGCCAACGCTGGAGTAATGTGTGTTCTCACAGCACGGGGCTTTCTTTCACCCCACCGCACTTCGACACAATCTGACCGCTAAAACATCCTCAGCCCTAAACCCTCAAATGGCTGGCCCGCGTTAAGGGAGTCAAATTGTTGCCTGTACACTTATAGACTCAGGCATCGCCTTTTTTGCTTTCCTCGGAAAGCACGGACAGACGCTATCGTCGGTGTTTTGTGCCCTGCAGTGCATACATGCGGGTCAGTTAGACAAATTGATCTTTTCCAAATCGGTGCACCAAAATTACGATAGTCGCTTCTTTGGCCACCCTCATTTTGGCAAACCCCACGTGCTGTGTTTTTTTGTGAGGGGCAACGCTCAACTTTCGGACACATTGCCCCATTCAATAGTCGGGAGATGGGATGCGGGTCGGGCCTTGCGGTAAGAGGGCTTAAAGGCAAACGAGGGGGAGATGCACCTGAGATGCAGCTTAGGCTGCTGCGAAGCTCCCTGACGTACTCTAGATCCTCACTGTTGAGGGCGCATGCTGTAATGCGCTAAACCCTAAACCCTAAACCCTATGAACACTTTGATAGGTTGAGGGGCGTCTCTAGAGATGTCAGGAAGAGCTGCGCCGCGTGATGAGCCTGCAGAGGACCCCCTCCCCCACCACGATGTACAGTAGGACATGGCTGGCTTGTCGAATCTCTAATTTGGAACCTCGCAGGGTTTAGGGTTTAGGGTTTCAACTTAGAAACCTGAAACCTTACAGTCCCCTTTATTATACTCGTTAAAGAGATTACCTAAGGGTACCTAGCCCACAAAGAGCCGCATAAGCTAAGACGAACCGTGTTGAAGCACACCATCCACGGGCTGCAAGCTTCTGAGCAACATTTTCGTCAGTGCAAAGGCGGGCAGCAACCTTCTCAGCGGCTGTTGAGGGTCTATAGGAAGCCCGCCCGAAACCCTAAACCCTCGACGCCCTAAACCCTAGACCCTAAATCGCCTAGACCCGACACTCTGGTCTGAACTCTAAAACAGCCTCGGAGGACGTTGACATCTTGACGCCTTCTGGTGTACCAATCTGCAGAGGTTTTGACCTCGTAAGTTGATGCCGGCACAGGATCTTTTTACCCAGGTGGCCCACGACCCCTCCGTTAAGCGCTTTATGGAAGAAGCAGATCGGAATGAAGGCTTCCAAATCGACGTGTGTATACATACATAGGCTTAGTTAAGGAGTCCCGTTGAAGGGTCCGCCCTAGTTAAGGAGGCTCATGAAGTGTGCATGGAGGGTAGTGGGCTTCTGGATGTTTTAGGTAGGTTGGCTGTCCGAAAAGGACTGTCAAGGCCTTGGCTGATTGCAGAGTCGCATAACTAGGCAGGCCCTTACAGTTTTACTCTTGTTGGGTTTGAGAAGCGTCTTTTTGAATATTTTCCCTTTCTGGGCTCGGAGTGGAGGATCTTATTCGATAATTTTTCGCAAGGGGGCTTAAAGGGCTAACCTAGTTGATGAGCGGTTGATTTTCCATGCCAAAGCCTGACAAAGGCCCGATATTGAGCCGGGCAACCTTACACATCTTCGGCCGACACAGGTGTTTAAAATACTGTGCAGGCACATGACAAGAAAAGGCGCTGTTCTCTGCCGCCTGTTATCTGTGGTCTGCAAAATGATGCACGCAACCCTAGGTGCGAGCCTGACCCAAAACCCTAAACCCTAAACCCTGGGAGCGTGGGCTGGAGCGTGCGTCCTAAGAGGGGCCAGGATCTCCTATCTCCTAAACCCTTAACCCTAACCCTAAGGCCCCAACGACTCTTATGTTAGGGTCTTTTGGCCCAAAGGCCTTCCCACATAAGGTTTCGGGGCTATTTTGAGCCTAAGGCTAGTTAGAGCCTACCCAGAAAGAGCCCAGCTGAGTAGGGATGGGGTGCCGCTACCATCCCAGAGTTGGGTTTAGGGTTTAGGGTTTTAGGGTTTAGGGTTTAGGGTCTGGGTTTAGAGTTTCCTAAGCATGAAGCCCTGAAAATCAAGCCGCACTAGGGTTCAGCTTTTGGGCTCGAGGTTTAGTGTACTGGTTAGAGTGCTTTCAACCCAAAACTGCGAAACCTTGAACCCTGAACCCTAACACTCCCTCTTGTGGACCTTTGAAGTAGTCCCCACAGCGTGCGAGAGTTCAAAAAGCTTCCCGAAGCCCTAAACCCTAAACCCTACACCCGAAGCAAACGACTCAGCCTCTGAGGTTTACATCGTTCCTGCAGCCTCGGTCTCAGTCGCATAGGGCGCCACTCTATGAAGCAAAGTGGCTTAGGGTTTCGGACTGAATGTTTAGAGGCTTTGCGGTTGAGCGCCGGGGTTCAGGGTTGAGAGGTTTGGAGGTCATAGGGCTTAACGACTTAGGGTAGGGTTTAGGGTTTGGGGTTTCGGGTTCTGCAGTGGAGTTTTGTGTGTAGGGTTGAGCAGGGTTGAGGGAGAGGCCCATGACACTTCACCCGGAAGCGCGCCCTCAGCAGCCTTCATAGCTGTTGCAAGGAGGCACATGTGCACAGGAACTATAAGGGATATATTTCCCATCCCTAAACCCAAAACCCTTTAAGGAGAAGTATTCGGAGGTTCATGTGTAGTTATTGCCCAAATGTGGCGACTGCCATTCAGAAGAACAGTTACCCTTGCCGTCAACCCCAGTTCTGACTACCCATGCGCCTGCGAGTTGGCTACCCTAAACCTTAAACCCCCAACCCTCAAACCTAAACCTCAAACCTGAATCCTGAATCCTACATCATGCGCCCTAAATCCTAAACCCTAAACCCTGGTAAGTTCTCTTCAAGAAAAGTTTTCTGAGCTTCATTGCCAGTACATAAATATACCTGGTTTAGGGCTTATAGGGTTTAGGGTTTAGGGTTTAGGGTTTAGGGTTTAGGGTTTAGGGTTTAGGGTTTAGGGTTGTTGCAAGTGGCATCCCCTCAGCTTCTCCCGCAGCGCGCAAGAGTGGGAGTCGACGCCTGAGGAGGTTTGAAACCCCATTCAGAACCACACGAAAGCGGTTTCGGGTTTAGGGTTTAGGGTTTGGGTTTCAGGGTTTCAGAGTTTCAGGGTTTTAGGGTTTTAGGGTTTTAGGGTTTTAGGGTTTTAGGGTTTTAGGGTTTTAGGGTTTAGGGTTTTAGGGTTTTAGGGTTTTAGGGTTTTAGGGTTTTAGGGTTTTAGGGTTTCAGGGTTTCAGGGTTTTAGGATTTTAGGGTTTTAGGGTTTTAGGGTTTTAGGGTTTTAGGGTTTTTGAGTTTTAGGGTTTTTGGGTTTAGGGCTTAGGATGGTTCAGGTAGAGTCGAGGCTGAATCCTCCTTAACCCTGGCGGCACAAAGCTGCGAAAGAAAGTTGAATCCTAGCCTCCGACGCAAAGTTGAGTGTTGCATCCCAGCCAAGCCTCAGCAGAAGTCTACCCTAGACCCCAAACTCAGCAAGTAAAAGACCCCAAACTCAACCTTTTCGAACCTATTGAAATTTAGGGTTTGGCGGGTGCTTGCCATTTTTCGAGCCACAACTCTTCCCATAAGTCTGTGACACCCTCGACATGTATAAACACTTCAACCAGACCCAACAAACCTCAACCATAAGTCCTAAGCCCTAAACCCTAAACCCGAAACCCGAAACCCTAAACCCCAAACCCTAAACCCTAAACCCTAAACCCAGCCATGCAGACGACAGGCCTTGGCCTTAACTGTGATCGGCTTCTTCATCCTTTCCCGCTAGGCCGGTCAGGGCCTCCCCTTTATTTGTTTAGGGTTTAGGGTTTAGGTTTTAGGGTTTAGGGTTTGGGGTTTGGGGTTTAGGGTTTAGGGTTGCAACTCATATTAAGGGGCCCCGTAAAGGCTTTGGAGTTTAGGGTTGAGGGAAATTGAATTGATTGCCAGGCGTTTCGGGTCTGTTTTCCTCAATGAATCTTGGCAAGGTGTGCGACTTGCTTATCCAGGCTTTGCCCGTCATCAAAGTACTCCCCTACGATCCCCTTGCCAAAATTCAAATCCTAGTACGCTCATAGTGCGTTCAGAATTTCGAATCTTGCGTTGCCCCCGCACACGTGCGCAGGTGTCGGAACGGGCGCAGTGAGACCGCTGAGTGCGAAGCAAAAAGGAAGCCTCGCACATTCAGGCCACCCCAGAGACTCCCATATGCCCCAGAATGAGGAATAAAGCCTTAAGTTATATATTGGGGTCATTCTTATAAAGCCAGGGAAAGTTACTGAAGTAAGAGGCATTGGCATTTGCAAAGCCTGCAGCCTGACTTAGGCAGCTTGCTTTGGTTGCGTTGAAGCTGGCCATTGCTCTGCCGTCCATGCGCGGGGACGCCTTGCGGAGTGCATGCGGCCGTCGGACTAGCAGAGGAACACTGTCCAGAACCCAGGTGGAACCCTTTGGAAATCGCAGGCGCGTTGCTATCACAGGCTCGCAGAACCCCAAACCCTCAAGCACCAAGAATCCACTTCTGTGTTCAGGACGACAGCCTCGACAGTCCTAAAAATAGCCCCGAAACCCTAAGCCCTACTTCTAGCTACGCTGACGCCAAATGCCACCTTGAGGCCAGCAACGAGCAGGTGCCACTGGAGCTTCACAGAAGAGCTGACCAGACAGAACGGTTTAGGGTATAGGGTATAGGGTATAGGGTATAGGGTTTAGGGTTTAGGGTTTAGGGTTTAGGGTTTAGGGTTTAGGGTTTAGGGTTTAAGGAAAACCTGCAACACCCTAAAACGCTGCATGGCAAGGTCTGGTGCTGTAAAAGGAGGCCACCCTCCCCCAAACCTCATGTGGAGAATTGTCCCTTACCCTAAACCCTAAACCCTAAACCCTAAACCCTAAACCCTTAAACCCTAATTTTGCCCTGAACCCTATAACCCCATAACCCTATGACCCTAACCCCTAACCCTGTCTCGGAGCCATCGCGATGGGCTGACGCTGGCGCCCTTCCTGTGCGCGCCGCGCGCTGCGCCTGAGCCGCGCTGGCACTTTCCAGGTGCAGCTCTTGGGTCGTCCCTGTGCCGCACGAGAGGGTTCAGGGTTTTGGGATTAGGGTTTAGGGGTTAAGTTTCAATGGCTCGGTTTCGTTGCGAATGACCATTCTGACTTTTGGGCTCAGTGAAGTCGATGATGATCATTAGGGTGGGTTTAAGGTTCAGGGTTTCGGGTTTAGGGTTTAGGGTTAGGATTTAGGGTTTAGGGTCAAGGATTGCCAGGGCACTCTCAATGGTGGAGGGCTCTTTTAGGATCTCCAGGGTTCGGCATTGAGCTGTGGCTCCCCTCCAAAAAACCCCAAAAGCTTGCAAGCCCTGAATCCCAACCCTTGAGGCCCTTAGGCTTCAGGGCTTAGAGGGGGTTTAGGGGTTAGGGTTTGGTTGAATTTTCTAAAGCTCGGGCTTTCCCAGGGGTTAGTCTAGCAACCTACGACGTTGGGTCGCGGGCTCGGCTCCGCTACCAAAACTCCACTTGGCTCAGGGGCCTCCATGTTAAACCCGAAACCCCAAACCCTAAACCCCAAACCCTAAACCCTAAACCCTAAACAAAAAACCCTAAACCCTAAACCCTAAACCTAGGGCTTGGAGGGCTTTATTTCTCAAAGGAATTTCTCATCGAGGCAATGAAGGGATAAAGGGAACCAAGGAGCTACTAGGACCCGGAGTAGGCCCTTAGTTTTTTTGAGTGTAGGTCCCCTTTCTAAGCCCCTTTACACCAAAAAGGGCACCCTTGTTATTACTAGGTTTCTCTTTGGGTCGATAAGTCTGCTGGCTGGTGTTTCAAGGCAATTTGTTGCCGTCATGGCCAGCAGCTCTCACGGCGCAGCCTTGATGCATGGAGGGCTTTGCTGTTGAAGGAAGTAGGTTCCCGAAGCCCTAAAACCTAGACCCGAATGTAGGGTTGAGGTTGAAGGTTTAGGCTTCTTGTGTCAAATGTCAAACAGACTTTGGAGATTAGGGCCATTGCATCGATCTCTCCGGGAATGTTTGTTTGCTGCAAGGCACGTTGAACACGGCAGCGTAGTAACAACTCCACGCATCATGCCCCCCCCCACTTCAAGAGTTGAAGCCAGACAGGCAAGAATCCGAGCCTATCTCATCGCACAAGAGTTTGATTCTAGGAGTTGTGTCTTCGGTTTGGAGAGGATTGCGCTGATGATAGGTGCTGGATCCAAAAATCCACACAATTGTAGGATGCTTGGCCAACCCCAGAACCCTGAACCCTAAACCCTAAACCCTGAACCCTGAACCCTAAACCCTAAACCCGAACTCTTCAATGTGACAGAGGATGCCTTGACTGCGCGGAGTTCCAGCGGCTTGATGCACTTTGAAGAGGGGTTTAGAGGTTAGAGGTCTAGGGTTTACAGGAACCTCCCAACAGTTGGAACATCGTTATCCTCATACCCCAAGAGGATTACTGAAGGGAATCCCAGCTCTAATCAGTCTTAAACCATGTTCCAGCTTTCTGGAGTTTACTGTGTAGGGTCCGAGTTGAGCCACACAAGGCCCGAGAAGCTTCTTGAGATACTCGCAACCAGCACTTGCTTCCGAAACCCTTGCTGAACGGAGCTTTACAGCTGTGCGGTTTAGGGTTGAGGGTTTAGGGCTTCGGGCTAGGGTTTAGGGTTTAGGGTTTAGGGTTTAGGGTTTTAGGGTTTTAGGGTTTAGGGTTTAGGGTTTAGGGTTTCCGGACCCTTAAGTCGATTCTGGCAGATTTGGAAACCTGCCACATCCGCCGTCCCAAAAAATTTCCTGCAAGGTCCTCGACACTGAGCCCTCAACCCTCGGATCCACCCCCAAATGCTCTACTTCGTTTTGGGTTTAGGGTTTAGGGTTTAGGGTTTAACACAATGTAAGGTTTAGAGGGCGCCACTTGCTAATTAGCCCCGACTGCGCTGAGCTACTTCCTAGAGCTGAACTGTTGCCCTATATGGTCTCTCCTCTTTAGGATGGTCCCTTTTGGGATCAGGGTTTAGGGTTTAGGGTTTAGGGCTTAGGGTTATTGCAAAGGGGGGCCCCCGGATTACTTAGGGCACCCCCACAAGGGAGCACCATTTAGAGAAGTGACCACGTATGCCTGAACCCAGAATCCCGCACAGGCTCGGGTTCTGGTGCTTCCTGGAATCCGATTCTGAAATCAGCCGCTGGGACTTCAGACCTTGGGTAAGTCTTCGAAAAGGTCGAGAAACCCTGGACCCTAAACCCAAACCCTAAACCCTGTTGAGATGCGTTGAGGTTTCTGTAGGACTAGGGTTTACAAGGTATGTCAGGTTTTCCCTGTGGGTGGAGCTGGGGTTGAGAGGTTTAGGGTTTAGGCTTGGGGGTTTAGCGTTTGGGGTTGAGAGGTTTAGGGTTTAGGGTTTAGGGTTTTGGGTTTATGTTTAGCCTCGCAGGCCTGGTAGAATTCCAAGTCCCAGAGTGCGATTCCCCGGAGGCCAGCCATATTACAAGGGAAGATGCAGTTGTGTGGTACGTAGGGGGTGTTTGTAGTCCCTAAGGCTCCAAATAGCCCAAAGTAGGTATTCTTTACAGACGTTAGACCCCAATGTAGGTATTATTTGTATACTTGGAGCCTTCGGGTAGTCGTATGGAGCAACTTAGCTAGCTTCTTCTGAGACTTCTGAGACTATAGAGCTTCAAAGTTTTCAATGGGCAGCCCCTTTAGCAAACCGACAACGCTGGTAACTCCTGACACCACCATGTCGACACTGGATCTGTGGCCCAACTGTCCAGGCCGATCAGTTCAAATTTGGCTACATGGCCGGGCAGGATGCCTGTGGGAGGTGTTCCGTTGTTTCAAGAGACATACCCTAAGGCTCCAAGTATACAAATAATACCCACATCTGGGGTCTAAAGTCTGCAAATAATACCTACTTTGGGCTATTTTGAGCCTTAGGGATAGGGTTGAGGGTTGAGGCTCCCTGTTATGAACCCTAAACCCTGTAGGCGCGAACCTTCGCACAAGTCTGTCACGGCCAGGCATGTTCTTTTTGAGGTGTTCTAAAACTAGGGTCCTTTTTTGAGTTCCCTTCATGTACGAGCCCTATCCGGGCTCGTATTCTAGTAGAGAGCCAGACAGTAACATAATTTCCAGAATTCACCATGTGCCGCTATTTGGGGGTTTCCGAAATGAGGGGTTCCTTATGGGGGTCCTTGTTCTTCGGGAGTCCCACCATTTGGGGCACTCTATACGGGGTCCCTTGTTTTCGTAAACCCTAGACCCTGAACCCCAAGCCCTGAACCCTAAACCCCTAGACCCCTAAACCCTAAACCCCTAAACCCTAAACCCCTCAACCCCCTATGTGCCACCTTCGAATCTAAACCCCTAAACCCTAAACCCTAAACTCCTAAACCCCTAAACCCTAAACCCTAAACCCTAAACTCCTAAACCCTAAACCCCAAGCCCCCCTATGTGCCACCTTCGAATCTAAACCCCTAAACCCTAAACCCTAAACTCCTAAACCCTAAACCCCAAGCCCCCCTATGTGCGTCTTTCTGAACCTCCAAACTCTGCCAGGAGGCACCGGGTCGAGCTCGTGAGCCCCTCGCGCCCAGAAAGCCAAGCCAGGCCTCGCAACTCCCACTGCACAGGGTTTAGGGTTTAGGGTTTAGGGTTTAGGGTTTAGGGTTTAGGGTTTAGGGTTTAGGGTTTAGGGTTTAGGGTTTAGGAAAATACGGGACCCCGAATGGAGTCCCCCGAATAGTAGGATTCCCGTAGAATAAGGACCCCAAGGGCCAAGATGTGGGTAGGGTGCCTATGTTGTTCTTACTTAACAAAGTAGCTGAACTTTGAACTTTAAACTTCTTGGGTGTCCTTACTTAGTAAGGACCATGAAGTCTAACTATGTTCTCTTCCTTGGCTTTTGGAGACGCAAGTAGTTTGGTACTTTTGTCCGAGTTGGTTCTACTTTGGGCTGCGAGGGCCCTGCCCAGAAGCCACTATGAACTGCAGCAAACGTGAGTCTAGGGTTTAGGGTTTAGGGTATAGGGTTTAGGGTTTAGGGTATAAAGGTTCATAGGTTTTCCAGGTTCAAAAAAGGGGGTTTTAGAGGATTTCGGGTCGGGCTTGATGCGGTCAAACGCACGAAGCTGTTTCCATGGCCTGTGACATGCCAGCAGCATTGAAAGAACAGAACTCACATCCTGAAGCAGAAGCCTAAACAAGCTGCCAAAACTATCCCGTGTTTTTTGCGGATAACAATCACAAAGCACCCGAAACACGCATTCTATTTAATTGGGCCCCTACATGCTCGATCTTCGTCGAAGTTGGACGGCACTGTTTGTCCAAAAGCGCTGGTTCAGGGTTTAGGGCTATAAGCCCTGACCTCCTGAACCCTCAACCCCAAGCCCTAAGCCAACCTTAAACCTTAAACCCTAAACCTTAAACCCAAAACCCTAAACCTTAAACCCTAAACCCTGGGGCCTCGGGATAAGTTCAGGGTCTAAGTCTAGAGCCTCAGTTTGCGAATGAAGGAGCCGGCCCCCGCAGACAGGCGTCCGGCAGTGCCGAGGCAGGGAGGGGCTCTGGCTTTTTATGCAATCAAGAGGGGTCTAGGGGCTCTTTTAACGTTAAAAACCCTAGATGGCTTTTTTGCAACAAAAAAGAGGCTTGGGGCTCAAGAGGGGTTTAGGGGTTTTGCGCTTGTTTTTTTGAAGTATAGTTTTTTGAGTTTTGAATGTATCTAGGGGGAAGCCCCAGGTTCTCCACACAAGGAAGAGCACCAGACAACGAGGCAATTACATAGTCTGCCTGGTACTTGGTGGGGAATGAGGGAATGAGGTGCCCTGTAGAATCCCTTAGAGGGTATATATATATATATATATATAGGGCCCTCATTCCCTCATTCCCTCATTCCCTACTGGAAACCAGGGGACATGGTGATGGTTTAGGAACTCGATTCAGGCTCGGGGTGCTTTCGGGGTTCGAGCCTAGGTCTCGGCATGTGAGATGTCGCTGGAGTTTGCAACCCTAAGGCCCGAACCGGAAACCCTAAACCCTAAACCCTAAACCCTAAACCCTAAACCCTAAACCCTAAACCCTAAACCCTAAACCCTAAACCCTAAACCCTAAACCCTAAACCTAACCCCTAAACCCTAAACTCTATGCCAGCGCGCGCAAGAGAGTCGAGAATCCGCGCCCGAGCCCCAATTGCAAAACGCCCATCCTCTGCTACTGTGCCAGATTGTGCGCCCTAAGCCTTACATCCGCACCCTAAAACCCTAAACCCTACCAGTTCCTGATGCACGTTGACACCTAAGCCACAAACGCCCAGGCTGGGCGTCTATACCCTATACCCTAAACCCTGAACCCTACACCCTAAACCCTAAACCCTAAACCCTAAACCCTAAACCCTAAACCCTAAACCCATAGGGTTTTCGGGTTGAGGGTTTAGGGTTACGGCGAGGCCCCCGGCTACAAGGAGAGAAGTCTAGGTTCAACAATGGGTTCAATTTTGGAGGAACAGCTCCCTACCTTGGGATGATAGTAGGGGGGGGCGATTACCTTGGATTTTGGGGACCCCTGTTTAAGATCCCTGAGGGGCCATGTTAGGGTTTAGGGTTTAGGACTATATTAGGGGTACTAGAATCCCTATGAAGGACTGTTAGTATAAGGGGGAACATCCCAAGGTTGTTGCAAGAAAGGGGTAGGGTTTAGGGTTTAGGGTTTATACCCACACCGAGCGTTTCAAGTCGGGAGGACGGGTGTTCCAGGTTCCGCCACCCGGCCCCCAAGCAGGCAGCTGCAGAACAGGCCTGGTTTAGGGTTTAGGGTTTAGGGTTTAGGGTTTAGGGTTTAGGGTTTAGGGTTTAGGGTTTAGGGTTTAGGGTTTACGAGTGCTGAGAGCTCCACCTCAAACGATCAACAAACCCCAAACCCTTGCAAACCCTAACCTCCGAATTTGTGTGGGGCACCCAGGTTGTACAATATGGATGTGTATACATATATACATATATACATATATACATATATACATATATACATATATACATATATACATATATACATATATACATACGTACATATATACATAAATACCTGTATACATATATACATATACATATATACATATATATGTATATATATATATATGTAGATTTTTGATCGTTACCGCTCTACATTCCCATTCTCTGTATATATATATATATATATATACATACAAAAATACAAATGTACATATACATATAATATGCGATGTATAATATACACATAGTCTATTTATTGATGTTTGCTGTTCCATGTCCTTCTAGCAAAACGGTCACAAGCAGCATTTCGAACCTGCTAAGGTCTAAGTAAGGCAAAAGGGTGGCCACGAGGGCCAGGAGCTTCCGCTTTCGGGATTGCCGGCTGAGGGACACAAGAAAAGGGCTCAAGAGCGTGGCATAAGGACTCAAGAAGTGATCCTTTCTATCTCTAGTGTAGGTTACTTGTATACATATGTATGTGTATATATATATATACATGTATATATATGTATGTATACATGTGTGCTTTGTATTCATATGTATAGGGGTGTCAGAGTCTTGAGGTTGCCTGTTCAGAGGTTCTTCGTGCAGAAGTGCAGAACCAACAAAATCTAAGCCCAAGTTCTCGCGGTTTAGGGCTTAGGGCTCAGGGCCTAGGGCTTAGGGCTTAAATTTGACAAGCTTTATCTGCTCCAAACACTAAACTCTAAGCCCCCAAACCGGAGAAGCACAAAACACCTCAATTTCAGGAGACACCTCGGCGGCCCGCGGTACCTCGGTGCTGGCCTTAGTACGGATCCTTTCGAGTTCAGGCGATTCCGAGTTTTAAGGCTTTAGGGTTTCGGGTTCAGTCCTTGGCTGAAAAGGGTTCAGGGCTTACCTAGCGGGGGTTTCTAGGGTTTAGGGCTTGAGGTTTAGGGTTGAGGGTTTAGTGTGGTTCACTTACAACGTAATTCGGGATTTTCGTTTCGGACTTGGCGGATTCCGTACGAAACTCAGATCTCAGAAGTGCCGCGTAATGCTTTCAATGCTTCAGAAAGAACCAGCCGGAGCCCCCCTCAACACTTGCGAACTACTTTGAGCGATCCCTCAGACACTCAGCTCTTAAGTGGCAACTTTTAAACTTTTTTTCTGAAAGGGGTGGGCTGGCTCAAAAAAAGGCTCTATAGATCCCTACAGGCCCTACACCCTACCCCCCCGAGCCCTAAGTCCTAAACCCTGAACCGAACCTTACAGGCCCAGGCCCTGAAAACCCAAAACCCTAAAACCTCAACCCCAAAACCCTAAACCGAACCATAAACCTTAAAACAACCCTAAACCCTTCCTGTCATGTTCGGCGGCCGCTGCCAACTTCAGGCACCACGAGGCACCAGGGTTTAGGGCTGTGGGGTTTATAGGGTTTAGGGCGCGTGGTTGCCGATCAGGCAGCTGCCGGGGGGTGTGGTGACCGTTCAGGTCGCTGCCCTCCCTAGGGGTTTAGGTTTTCCAGGGGTTCTAGGGTCTTAGCCCTAACCCCCCCAAGCAGTAGCCCAATAGCCCCAAGCCGAATATAAGCCAAACCCTAAGCCCTAAACCCTTAACCCCTTAACCCCTAAGGGTACTTAGCTAAGTGGCGGCACCACTTAGACAAGTGTTAGGGTACGCTTATAATGTCCACTTAGCACACTTATAACTGCACTTATAACTGTGCTAAGTGCCCTAAGTACTTAGTAACTGCCGTGCGCCTCGAAGTAAACCCTAAACTCTACACCCTAAATCCTGTGCCCCAGATCAGGCCACCAAACGCACACCCTATAGCTGGAACTAGTAGAATTGTGAGGGTTGGGGTTTAGGGCATAGGGAACTTTAAATAATAAAAACTAAGCCCGAAACCTTAACTCTAAGGCTATGATTCAGGGTATGTTTCGGGGTATGTTTGGCAGGCGGTCACTCAAGCTTAGAGCATGCCATTGCTGGAAACATCCTTTTTTCCCCCGCCCCCCCCCCCCCCCACCCCCCACCCCCCGCCACAAATCTTAGGACTTGTGGTTGTCTAGACCCAGGAGTATCCTAGGTATAAAAAGGGTACCTATTTAATTTTGGTTGAGTTATAAGGGAGCCTAAACTCTAAATAAAGGGAATAATACTCCTGGTCCAAGTTGTTAAGGGCTTCTCCTAACAGACCGTGACAGCCCAAGACCCCCACAAGCGGACCTTAACCGCGCCATCCTGCGCTGGGGGCGAAGAGCTCCGCCACGATGTAGCTGCGGCACTGCCGAGGGAGTTTAGGGTTTCGGGTTAGGGTTTAGGGTGTCGGGGTTTGGGTCCCTAAACCCTGGCCCTAAACCCTTAATTTAATGAAACTCTGAACGGGTTTAGGGTTTAGAGTTAAGGGTTAAGGGTTAAGGGTTTAGGGTTCAGGGTTCAGGGTTCAGGGTTTAGAGTTTAGGGTTTAGGGGTTTAGGGGTTTAGGGGTTTAGGGGTTTAGGGTTTAGGCTTTAGGGTTTAGGGTTTAGGCTTTAGGGTTTAGGGTTCAGGGTTTAGGGTTTAGGGGTTTAGGGTTTAGGGGTTAGGGTTTTAGGGTTTAGGGTTGAGGGTTGAGGGTTCAGGGTTTTGGGTGTAGGGTTTAGGGTTTAGACCTCCCCTCAATGCCTGAGACCCTAAGACCCCAAGCCCGACAAAACCCGACAAAACTCCGGACACAAGCCCTATACTATTTTCTTGAAACCCTATAAGCCAAAAACCCTAAACCCTAGACTCTGTCAGATCCGATCAGCCCGCGCCAGCGCGACCTCCGAAGGAGCGGTTTGGGTTTGGGGTTTAGGGTCTAGGGTTTCAGGGTCACAGGGTTATGTACGGGTTGCACGCCCCTTCGTTTAATTAGGGGTTCAGGGTCTTTGGCCTTCAGGGTTTAGAGGCGTTCGGGGTTAGGGTCTAGGGTTTCAGGGTCACATTTTCACCCAATGCCTCACAGGCGCAAGCCCGGCCCCTAAACCAAAAACCTTAAACTTCCCGTGCTCGAAAACCCCAAGCCCCAAACTGCAGACTTCCTCCCTGGGTTGGGTTTCCGGTTTCAGGGTTTGGCGCCCGCCTAATTATAAATATGTTCCGGCCCGGGCGAATTTCAGAATTAGGGGGGTAATTTTGGTATTAGGGGGGAAGGAATCTTGACGTTATATGGGCTTATATGCAGGCTTCACTCAGGCTTGACTCAGACATTGCAGAAACAGGGCCCAAGCTCGTGGCACACGCGGGACTGTTGCATTCCCTGACTACCCTAAACCCTAAACCTAAATTAACCCTAAACCCTAAACCCCCAACCCTAAACCCTCAACCCTAAACCCTACCCTAAACCCTCAACTTAACCCTTCTAAGTCTATTCGCTTGCAGGCAGCCCAAATTAGGGTATAGAGTTTAGGCTGTACTTTGCTTCGCGGGGCTTCAGAGTCTTGAGTTTAGGGTTGGGTTTATAGAGGTGTAGGTATCTTAGACCCATAGGGTTTAGGGTTTAGGCCCAACTCATGAAGCCCGGATTGTAGGGACCCTCTACTGGGTTAAGTTTCACCCCATGCCTCACAAGCGCAAGCCCTCGAAGCGCAAAGAGCACCAGAAATCGCGGCCTGGGTCACAGCTCCGCAGTGCGGGCCACCGCGACCTTGTGCCTTGGCATTTGATGTGGGAACTTTTTTTTAACAATAGGGTTTAGGGTTTAAAGGGTTTAGGGGTTTAGGGGGGTGTAGGGTTCGCTTCAGCTGAGGCGCAAGCGGTCCAGGAGCGCGAAGCTGCTCAGGCCGCTGGGCCTGAAATCTTTGGCTTAGGCTTTAAATTTAGGGTTTAGGGTTTATGGGTTTAGGGTTTATGGGTTTAGGGTTTCGCTTAAACCCTAAACCCTAAACCCTAAACCCTGAAACCCTTAAACCCTAAACCGTAAACCCTAAACCATTTAGGGCTTAAGCCTTCTTAATAGTCATAGCCATAGCACTCACCCCACCAGGCACTTTTTTTGGAGGCAGCCGAGCAGAACGAGCAGGCCGAGCAGCGCAAGAGAGACACGGAGCAAGCAGAAGCAAGGGTACGGCAAATGCAGCAGGAGCAACAGCAGGAACAGCTGCAGCAACAACAGCAGCAGAACGATCGGATCCAACAACAACTGCAGCAACAACAGCAGCAGACAAAACAGCAGACAGAGCAGCTCCAGCGGGAAATTCTGAGACTCTCGAGCGACCTCTCCAAGCAGAAGCAGCAGATGGAAGAGAAGGAGCAGGTTCCTATAAGGGAAATTTTAGTAAAAGGGTTTAGGGTTTAGTTTAGGGCTACAGTGTACCCTAAACCCTAAACCTTAAACCCTAAACCCTAAACCCTAAACCCTAAACCCTAAACCCTAAACCCTAAACCCTAAACCCTAAACCCTAAACCCTAAACCCTAAACCCTAAACCCTAAACCTTACAGGTGGTGGCCAATGTGACGCCGAGCAAGAGGCTGCAGAGCGCAGACGTCAAGAGGAAGCTCTGCATGCACGCCAGGTGCAGTTGGAAGCACGAGGGCGAGTGCCTGGGTCTCAATAATAAACTGGGCTTTGGAGTACTATACTTTAATACTTTTTTGGGTTCTGGGTTCCTTATATAGCTACTTATACCAAAAAAGTATATGCTTTTTTCCAGGGTCTACTCCAAAGCTAAGTAAACCACCCCCAGAGAGTCCCTATTAGACCTATTAAGGCCGGGGGGAGGGGGGATTGAATCGTCCCTCAACATGTAGTTGTCCTGTTGTGAGTGTGAGTGTGAGGGTGTTTAGGTGGACATAAAACCCGAAGACAGCCGTTAATGCTGTGGTATAAGGTATTAGGGCTAAAGCCTAAACCCGAAACCCGAAACCCGAAATCAGGTCATGGATCTTCTGGGCGCCAGAAAGAAGATCTCGCTGGCAGAGGCCTGGGTCCGGGACATGGCGTCTGCCAGCGACGAGCTCTGGCACGCAGTCCACGCGACGCCTGGTTCGAAAACCCTAAACCCTAAATACCCTAAACCCTAAACCCTTTCCACTTTTGGGAGGGGTTCTCATCCCTTATGATAAGATGTAGGGCTCAGGGTTCAGGCGTGAGGGCTCAGGGTTTTGGGGGGCTTCGGGCCAGGAACGTTTTTAGGGTTAGGACTAGGGTTTAGGGCCAGGGTTGAGGGTTTAGGATTTAGGGCTGTTTAGGGTTTAAGGGCTTTAGGATTTAGGGGGTGCCCTGACCCCAGGTGCAGTGGGGAGGTCATGCCGACGCTCTGTACGTGGCTTCGAGTCGGTGGGGCTTTCAGATCCTCCCTTCTTTTGCTATTGCTGTCCAAGCCCTGGGGGACCATCGAAGCAGATCAGCAGGCTGTGCAGCTGGATGATATCTTCAGTCAATCTTTGATTTGTTTGGGCTTGGGGTGTAGGGTATAGGGTTTAGGGTTGAGGGTTTAGGGTTTAGGGTTTAGGGTTTTAGGGTTCAGGGTTTTGGGCTTGGGGTGTAGGGTATTATAGGGTTTAGGGTTGAGGGTTTAGGGTTTTAGGGCTTTAGGGTTTAGGGTTTTGCGTTTAGGGTGCAGGGTATAGGGTTTAGGGTTGAGGGTTTAGAGTTTAGGGTTTAGGGTTTTAGGGTGTAGGGCTTCCTGTGCCCTGGCCTAGGTGGCTCGAGCTGCTGGAAGCTATTTGGACGCAGGAGCTGGCCGAGGAGCCACGCCGTTTGGCCACTTCGAAATATTCAGCTTTAACAATGTATCATACTATGTAGCCTTGTCAATGTATTATACTATGTAGCCTGAATAATACCGCGTAGAAATTTCATGTTTTTGCTCCTAGGCAAAGGCTCTCCTGCTGAAGCATTTTCGCCTGGCCCATGAACGCGGAGCCGACGGCAGAAGTGCGTCTTCGAGGCCCCTGGTGCTGTCGGAGCGGCCGCAAGCGCCTGCTGACAGCAAAGTCCCCATTCCGCGGGCTCTGACCGGGCGAAAGCTGTAGCTGGCAAGATGGGGACCCGAATGCTTCGGAAAATGCCAAAAACTTAGTCCCTCAGCCCTAAAACCTGCGCACAAAAAAACTCTGAGTCCTACCCTCTATAAGTACTGTAAACCCTAAACCTGAACTCCCCTATCCGAAGCCCAAGGAGACATGGAAGTGCCCCCTCCCTAAACCCTAAACTTCCTAAACCCTAAACCCTAAACTTCCTAAACCCTAAACCCTAAACCCTAAATGTTAAACCCTAAACCCTAAACCCTAAAGCCTAAACCCTAAACCCTAAACCCTAAACCCTAAACCCTAAACCCTAAACCCTAAACCCTAAACCCTAAACCCTAAGCCCTAAGCCCTAAACCCTAAACCCTAAACCCTAAACCCCAAACCATCCCAATCCATGCCTTGCACCCGTGTACTTGGCGCAGGAGACCAACTTCTCCAAATCCATCCCGAGGCCTAGGGCTTTCGGGCAAGACTTTGGGGTTAGGGTTTAGCGATTATAGGGTTTTGGGTTTAGGGTTTTGAGTTTAGAACCAAACTGACGCTTCCTCCAATCCCTGAGCCCTAAGGTTTAGGGTTTAGGGTTGAGGGTTTTAAGGGGGAAACGCAAGCCTAAACCCTAAACCCTAAGCCCTAAACCCTAAACCCTAAACCGCCCTGAGGCCCAAAACCCCTAGGCCAGTCCCCGAAGCCACCCTAAACCCTTCGATGGCATGGCATTGCCGCGAATTTAGGCACCCTAAGCCCTAGGGTTTAGGGTTTTAGGGGTTTTGGGCTCTGGGGTTTTAGGGTTTAGGGGTTTGGGTTTAGGGTGTAGGGTATAGGGTTTAGGCTTGAGGGTTGAGGGCTCAGGGTTTAGCTCGAGTTAGGGGTTTAGGTTATAACCCTAAACCCTAAAAGCCCCAAACCCTGCAAGCCTTCAAGCTAAACCCTAAACCCTAAACCTTAAACCCTATGTAAGCCTTCAACCTAAACCCTAAACCCTAAACCCTATAGGGTTTAGCGTTTAGGGTTCAGGGGACCCGGGGGTGTTTTGTCGTTTCGGGTTTGTCGTTGCTAACTTTCCTGTTCGATTCTCAGCTGGGGAGCCCCAGGCTGAATTGTCGGTTTTTCAGGAAAAACCGACAATTCCGCCCCAGGCGAACTTGTCTGATTTTCAGGGTTTGGGGTTTAGGCGAGTAGGGTTGAGGGTTTAGGATTTACGGTTGAAAACAGGCTGAGGCCTGAAATTTCATAAATGCCCCAGCACAGGGTTTTAGGGTTTGGCGCTTAGGGTTGAGGGTCGAGGATTTAGGGCTCAGGGCTGAGGGTTTAGGGATTATGGTTTAGGTTTTAGGGTCTAGTGTTTTGGGGTTCAAACTTCCTAAACCCTAAACTTCCTAAACCCTAAACCCTAAACCCTAAACCCTAAACCCTAAACCCTAAACCCTAAACCATCCCAATCCATGCCTTGCACCCGTGTACTTGGCGCAGGAGACCAACTTCTCCAAATCCATCCCGAGGCCTAGGGCTTTCGGGCAAGACTTTGGGGTTAGGGTTTAGCGATTATAGGGTTTTGGGTTTAGGGTTTTGAGTTTAGAACCAAACTGACGCTTCCTCCAATCCCTGAGCCCTAAGGTTTAGGGTTTAGGGTTGAGGGTTTTAAGGGGGAAACGCAAGCCTAAACCCTAAACCCTAAGCCCTAAACCCTAAACCCTAAACCGCCCTGAGGCCCAAAACCCCTAGGCCAGTCCCCGAAGCCACCCTAAACCCTTCGATGGCATGGCATTGCCGCGAATTTAGGCACCCTAAGCCCTAGGGTTTAGGGTTTTAGGGGTTTTGGGCTCTGGGGTTTTAGGGTTTAGGGGTTTGGGTTTAGGGTGTAGGGTATAGGGTTTAGGCTTGAGGGTTGAGGGCTCAGGGTTTAGCTCGAGTTAGGGTTTTAGGTTATAACCCTAAACCCTAAAAGCCCCAAACCCTGCAAGCCTTCAAGCTAAACCCTAAACCCTAAACCTTAAACCCTATGTAAGCCTTCAACCTAAACCCTAAACCCTAAACCCTATAGGGTTTAGCGTTTAGGGTTCAGGGGACCCGGGGGTGTTTTGTCGTTTCGGGTTTGTCGTTGCTAACTTTCCTGTTCGATTCTCAGCTGGGGAGCCCCAGGCTGAATTGTCGGTTTTTCAGGAAAAACCGACAATTCCGCCCCAGGCGAACTTGTCTGATTTTCAGGGTTTGGGGTTTAGGGTTGAGGGTTTAGGATTTACGGTTGAAAACAGGCTGAGGCCTGAAATTTCATAAATGCCCCAGCACAGGGTTTTAGGGTTTGGCGCTTAGGGTTGAGGGTCGAGGATTTAGGGCTGAGGGCTGAGGGTTTAGGGATTATGGTTTAGGTTTTAGGGTCTAGTGTTTTGGGGTTCAGGGTTTAGGATTGAGGCTTTAGGCTTTAGGGTGAAGGGTTTCGGAGCAGTCCTGGGTTGAAAAGGGTGAAGGGGTTTAGGCCTAGGGGTTTAGGCCTTAGGGTTTAGGGATTAGGGTTTCGGTTTTAGGGTTTGGGGTTTTGGCTTGCCTCAGTGCTGGCAATGGAGCCGCGTGGACCCATGGAGCCAACTGCCTTGGGAACTGATGGCCGGGCAGCCTTCGAAGAGCCTTTCGGCTTTCGGCCACTGGGCGGCATCTTGGCAGAGATGCCAGACTTCGCAGAGATGCCACACACGGCGGATTCAGCACTCGCGCCAGACCCAGTCCATGATGACGGGCCCATGGGCAGGACCCACCTTCTGACAAAGACCCCTCCGAGCCAGCGGGACGAGTGGATGACAGCAGCTGCTGGAGTGAGAGAGAGAGAGAGGGAGAGAGAGAGAGAGAGATCCCTAAGCCCTACACCCTAAAACCTCAACCCTGAACGAACCCGAATTCTTAAGCCCTAAGCCCTAAGGACCCTAAACCCTAAACCCTAAATGGAACCCTAAGCCCTAGGCCCTAAACCCTAAGGACCCTAAACCCTACCAACCCTAAACCCTAAGCCCTAAGCCTTAAGAACCCTAAACCCTAAACCCTAAATGGAACCCTAAACCCCAAGCCCTAAGCCTTAAACCCTAAGGACCCTAAACCCTATACCCTAAATGGAACCCTAAACCCTAAGGCCTACGTTGGCATTCGACGGCATAGGCCTTTGAGTGTGTTCAGGGCACGGGGTTTGTGGTTACCCTAAACCCGAAACCCTAAATGGAACCCTATGCCGTCGAATGCCAACGTAGGGTTTAGGGCTTAGGGTTTAGGGCTCCATTTAAGGTATAGGGTTTAGGGTCCTTAGGGTTTCAGGCTTAGGGCTTGGGGCTTAGGGTTTCATTTAGGGTTTAGGGTAACCACAAACCCCGAGCCCTGAACACACCCAAAGGCCTATGCCGTCGAACGCCAACGTAGGGTTTAGGCCTGAGGGTAGGGTGTGTTCAGCCCTAAGCCTTAAACCCTAATTAAGGACCCGAAACCCTAAAGCCTAAGCCCGACACCCAGCCCTAAAGCCCGAACCCTAAACCCTAAACCCTAAAGCCCGAACCCTAAACCCTACACTAGCGACGAGCGTCGAGCGCCTCGTACTTAAGGTTTAAGTCTAAGGGCTTAGGGTTTAGGAGCTCATTGTCGCTGCTGGGGTTTAGGGTTTAAGGTTTAGGGCCCTAAACCCTACACCCGAAGCGCAGGCCTGGCTTTTGCCTGTGCAGCAAGGGGCTCGCTTCGACAGGCTTGGAGCTTTTGAGGGCTATTAAGGGTATTAGGGGTAGTCGGGTTTCGGGCTCAGGGTTTCGGGTTCAAAAGTTTAGGTGGGTTCGGTGTAGGGTTGACGGTGGTGGGTTCGGTGTAGGGTTGAC
Organism: Symbiodinium natans; assembly: GCA_905221605.1. Taxonomy (NCBI): domain Eukaryota; class Dinophyceae; order Suessiales; family Symbiodiniaceae; genus Symbiodinium; species Symbiodinium natans. Next base: position 136,320 of record CAJNDS010002203.1, on the reverse strand, counting down.
GGTTTAGGGCTTAGGGTTTCGGGCCTACGTGCTAGGGTTTAGGTTTGAGGGTTAGGCTCTAGGGTTTGGGGTAGGGCTAAGGCGTAGGGTTCAGCATCTATCGAAATTTTAAACGCAGAATGGTAAAGACTCATCTATACCACAAAGTAAGCACGATAGACGTCTAGGAAAATAGCCCGTGAACCCTAAGCACACCTGAGACTAACTAAGTACCCTGAAAACCCTAAGCCCTCGCCCTAAACCTAACACCTAACCCTAAAAACCCAATTGAAAAAATATGGTTCGATGTAGGGTCTAGGGTTTACTGGAGTTTAGGCCGTGGGGCATATTTCGTCAACAGCATATCTGTTGCCTACTATTTGTATATTAATGTTAAATGTAGGTTCGGTTGACACGTCTTGGTAGAGCTGCAGGAAACTAACCCTAAACCTTGAACACCGGTTTTTAGGGTTAGGACTCGGGTTGAGGGCCAGGGTTGAGGGTTTAGGAGTTACGGCTGTTTAGGGTTTAAGGGCTTTAGGGTTTAGGGTGCATGCAGTTTTTATGAATCTAGCCTCGGCCGATTTGATTTTTTTACTGGCTTAGGATTTAGGGCGGCTGCTCTTACCTTAAACCTTGAACTGTACACCTTAAGCCCTCTAGTAGCACCGAGCTTCTATATTGACAATATATAGATTCTAGATCAACAAGCTGAATCCTGACTTTAGACTAGGATGTAGATCAGTTTCATATAGATTCTACATCAACAAGCTGAATCCTCAATTTAGACTAGGATTAGATCAATTTTATATAGATTCTAGATCAACAAGTTGAATCCCACATTTAGACTAGGATTTATATCAATTTGATCTAAAACGTATGCAGAATAATCTACAGCCTGACGGACTAGATTTCAAATCGTTTTGACTTCAACGTAAATATGAACCCCGTAGCTACGTGAGACGTGAGGCTTTCCTAGGATCCATCTAGACATTGTGTCCAAACCCCCACGTGGAGGACACCGCAACTACCGCAAGGAGACACCTCAGGCCCAAGGTTTAGGGTTCAAGGTTTAGGGTTCAGGCTGTCATTGGTGTGCTGCGCAGGGTTTCCCTTTCCACCAAGCAAGCATTCAATCTAGCGTTAGATCCATAATGGGCTGAATCCTAACTCTAGACTAATATCTAGATCAATTTTAAATAGATTCTAGATCAAAAAGCTGAATCCTGACTTTAGACTAGGATCTAGATAAGTTTCATATAGATTCTACATCAGCAAGCTGAATCCTAAATTTAGACTAGCATTTAGATCAATTTTATATAGATTCTAGATTAACCAGCTAAATCCCACATTTAGACCAGGCTCTATCTTACTTTGATCTAAATCTTAGATAAAATAATTTACATCCTGACGGACAGAATTCAAATCGTTCTGATTTCAACGTAAACATAAACCTCGTAGCTACAGGAGACGTGGGGCTTTAAACAACCTTACCTGGAACAAGCATTCAGGTGCAGCGTGGGTATTGACAATATCTGCATTGTCAAAGATAATTGATTTTGAACTAGGATTTATATTGTTTTGATCTAAAACTTAGATATAATGCGCTAAATCGTGTCTTACACTAGGATCTAGTTCGTTTTAATCTCAAATGTAGACGTAATAACTTCGCACAGTGCTTCAGCCCAGAGGCATCCAGGCACCGCAGCCCAGGCACCGCAGCCCGGGTGCGGTGAAGGGGTCAGGGGCAAGGGTTCGGTGTAGGGTTTAGCTGCCATCGCCATCCGGTTGACAAGGGTTGGAGGTTTTTAGGATTTTGGCTGAGGGTTTAGTAAGGGTTTAGGCACAAGGAGCTCGCCCCCGCGCTGCCGCCTTCTAGGGTTTCGGGTTTAGGTTTAGGAGTTGAAATGTAGGGCTCGGTGTGTGTTTCAGTTAATTGGTCTGGGATCCACCTAGACGCCGGGAGGTGTGGTTTTGGGTTTATAGGGTTTAGGGTGCGTGGTTGCCGATCAGGCAGCTGCCGGGGGGTGTGGTGACCGTTCAGGTCGCTGCCCTCCCTAGGGGTTTAGGTTTTCCAGGGGTTTGACGGGGAGGTCTAATTTAAACCCAAAACCCTGCAGGTTTTAATGTCGGGTTTGAGGTATTGGGTCTAGGGTTTCGGAGCTAGAACCCTAAACTAAAATTCTTGAACCCTGCAGAATTGTGTACTTCAAACCCCCAAGCCCTTTGTAAGGTGCCCTAAACCCTGTCCAGGGAACCCCGCAGAATTATGTACTTTAAACCCCCAAGCCCTTTGTAAGGTGCCCTAAACCCTGTCCAGGGTTTCTGCGGGTGCCAGGGTTGGGGTGGTGGGGGGGGGGGGCCGTTGGAAGGTTTGGGGGTCCTTTTGCAACTTCTTTGAAAAGTCACGCCAGGAACAAACCTAAACCCTAAACCCTCCTAAGCCCTAAACCCTAGACCGTCCGAAACCCAAAGCCCTTCATGAAAGCCCTCCCAACAAACCCCCCCCCCCTACAAAGGAGCGACCTGAATCCTGCGGAGTTGAGAGTCTTAAGGGTTTCGGGCCAGGGCTTAGGGACCCAAACCCCGAAACCCTAAACCCTAACCCGAAACCCTAAACTCCCTCGGCAGATACATCGTGGCGGAGTTCTTCGCAGGTCGTCGGACCCAGCGCAGGATGGCGCACCTCGTCGGGTCATAAGGGTTGAGGTCTGGCGTTGGGGATCTTGGGGCCTTAGGATGTTGGGGTCTCAGGGTCTCAGGATTCGAGGGTCTTAGCCCTAATAGCCCCCAGCCGAATTTAAGCCAAACCCTAACCCCTAAATCCTAAACCCTAAACCCTAAGCCCTAAACCCCCCAAACGACCGGCAGACCCTATAACTGGAACCAGTAGTGTTTTGGTTTAGGGCAGAGGGAACTTTTAAATAGAAAACCCAAACCTTAACTCTAAGGCTATGATTCAGGGTATGTTTCGGGGTATGTTTGGCGGGCGGTCACTCAAGCTTAGAGTTTGGGGTTGAGTTTTTGTTTTAAGGCCAAAGGGTCGATAGCAATTGGTTGTAAGAGGTTTGCGGTGCCTCGGGCTTTCATAATGACATCCTAAAGGTCGCCGCTGCATCAGCGGGCCGTCCGGCAGGTCGCCACTCCATCAGCAGGCCCGCGGGATTGTGGCCCTTGGGTCTTGTCGGGTTTAGGGTTTAGGGTTTAGGGGTTAGGGTGATCGCCAACTAAACTTCCCTCAGCATGACTCTGCTACTCAAGCCGCTGGGGGAATTTCAAAGCCATGTGCAAGGCTTCTCTTGTAACCCTCGACTGCCTAAACTACATGGAAACCTTATCATATAAACCCGGAAACCTAAACCCTAAACCAGAAGCTGCGACAAAACGCTTCTAATGTGGTGCTTATGCAATTAACAGTGGACCTTTCATACAGAGAACTCCTGTCTTGCAATTGTCGTAGAAGAAACATGGTGGCTGCCTAGATCGGCCATCTTCTTCGCTGCCATGCCACCCAAGGGGTCTAAATCTGACCCGGCCTCTCCAAAAAAGCCGGAATCTGCTGCTGCGAAAAAGGCTGCCAAAAAGGCCGCCGACAAGGCTGTCAAACAGTTTCTTCCGAAAAAAAGAACACCTTATGCAATCTTCGTGTCAGAGCAGTACGCACGGATTCAGGACGATGTCAAGCGAGAGCAAGAGGCCTCGGGGTCAGCAGATCAGAAACGTCCACAACGTCTGGCATTCGACCGCATCGGAGACGAGTGGAAGCGCTTGGGCAAAAAGGGCCAAGAGCCATACCAGAAGAGGGCCAAGGAGGAGGAAGCCGCGTTTGCTCGAGCGAAGGAGCAACTCATGTCTGGAGGGGCGAACGGCCAACCTCAGCATGGACCTGGCTCAAGCATAGGCGAGTATGAGCTCCTGGACACGGTCTTGTGGAGAGGAACGTCCGTGGCTGCCTATGCTGCACTGCACAAGGATCTTCGTTTCGAATCTGCTGCAGTGGTTTATGAGTCTCAGGCGGACTTCCGACATGAAGTAGGCATCTTGCAGCAGCTCTGGCGGGCGGAAGAAAACGATGCATGGAATTGTGATGTCTTCTTGCGTGTGCAGCAGGCCATCATTTGCAACGATCCGGTGAAATGCATCGTCTTTGAGAAGTTGCCTCGGCTGAGCGACGTGCTGACAAGATCTGGTCCGCTGAGGGGCCACAAGCTGCAGGCAATGGCTGCGCAGTTGGCGCTCGCGGTGACGCAGCTGCACGGACTGCAACTCTTGCACCTGGACTTGAGGCCGCATGCGGCATTCTGGAACGAGCAGGATTGCACCCTGAAGCTTGGAAGACTGACCTTGTGTCAGGCGGAGGCTGCGCTGGCAGCGCAATCACAGGACACGGCCGCGTACACTGGGCTCTACCGACCACCGGAGGTCTGGCGAGGTGCAACTCCATCCAGACGGTCAGAGAGTTGGGCATACGGGGTCACACTGATGGAATGCTTCGCTGGCACACATCCCTTTACAGACATGGAACAGATTTGGAGTTTTGATGCGACGGTGTCTGATTTCCAGGAGCTTGACAAGCGTGTTCCAGCCATGAGCTCGATGCCCCAGGATACTCGTTATGTGTGTCACTTGTTCATGCGGCGTGTGTCTGACAGCAGAATGCTGGTTGAGGAGTTCTTGAAGAATCGCCCGCTGCAGCAGAAGTTGTGCCAGCAGTAACAGTACTAGGGCTGGCCTAGAGGACCTGTCGTTCTTCCTGCCTTGGAAACAGATAAACCCAACATGAATGCCAAGCGCTAACCACAAGACCCGAGGCCCTTGAAACTAAATATAATTGTAATAACCGCACCAATCAGAGGTCTTATAGCCTTCAGGGTTTGGGGTTTAAACTTGAAAGGGTTTAGGGTTTAAAGGGTCTAGGGATTGGGTTTTTGGTTTTAGGGTTAGCCCTGGCTAAATTCGAACCCTTTCGAGTGTAGCTCCTCACGCAACCCTAACAAAAGAACCTCAACCCCAAGCCCGAACTCTTTGGAGCCCTTAACCCTCGAGCCCACAAGAGCTCCCTCCGGCAGGTCGCCGCTGCGTCAGCAGCCGCTCCATCAGCAGGCCCACGGGATTGAGGCCCTTGGGTCTTGTCAGGAGGTTTAGGGGTTTATAGAAATTGTATTTAGTTTGTGTCCGGAGTTTTGTCGGGATTTGCCGGGTTTTGTTTCTTGCTTTTGCTGAAATTTGGGGAGGTTTTGTCGGGTGGGGCTGGGGGGGTGGGGGGGGGTGGGGGGGGGGACTGGGAGGCTGGGGGGGCTGGGAGCTGTAGGGGCTTGTCTTTCACCATTCAGGGGCTTGTTTGGTGCCTGAAAGCCATGCTTTTGTCTGATGGGGTCTTACACTGTGAAGGATGAAGGGGTTATTGTGTGAGCTGCTCGTAATGAAACGCATACGATATCTCTTTTTCCTGGCCTTGAAGGTTTAGGGTTTAAAGGGTCTAGGGATTGGGTTCGGTTAGCCCTGGCTAAACTCCAACCCTTTCGAGTGTAGCTCCTCACGCAGCCCTAACAAAAGAACCTCAACCCCAAGCCCGAACTCTTTGGAGCCCTTAACCCTCGTGCCCACAAGAGCTCCCTCCGGCAGGTCGCCGCTGCGTTAGCAGGCCCTCCGGCAGGTCGCCACTCCATCAGCAGGCCCACGGGATTGAGGCCCTTGGGTCTTGTCGGGTTTAGGGTTTAGGGTTTAGGGTTTAGGGTTTAGGGGTTTAGGGTCTAGGGTTTAGGGTTTAGGGTGATCGCCAACTTAGCTTCCCTGAGCGCGAGTCTACTGAAGCCGCTGGGGTCCCAGAATTCCAAAGCCATGTGCAAGGCTTCTCTTGTAACCCTCGAATGCCTGAACTACATGGGAACCTTATCATATAAACCCGGAAACCTAAACCCTAAACCAGAAGCTGCGACAAAACGCTTCTAATGTGGCGCTTATGCAATTAACATTGGACCTTTCATACGTTGAGACACCTGATTCCGTGACCTCAGCGAGATGGCATCTGTGCGAGGTCACAGTCCAGAAGGCGCGGGTAAGGTCAGTAAAGCTCGAGTTGAAGCCTTGCTTTTATTGATACTTGTTTGCACGTCCGGTGCACCTGCAGGTGCACATGCGAAGAGATGTCTGGAGAAGCACGGGAGTGTACTGGTCTCGGGTTCTAAGTTAATGTGGCATTTTCAGTTGTAACGCTACGAAACCTGAGGCAAAGCTGTGCATCAAGCGGTGCAACCGCTGCAAGTACATCAAGCATGCTGCTTCCTGGCAAAAGAAACTTGTTTATTCTACCAGCTCCGGGGGCACCGCCACGTGGCTGGTGGAGAGCGACAGCAACAAGCCATGGGGATTGGGGTGCGCAGTTTGCAGAGATGCTTGTGACAACCCGGCTGCATCTGGATCGGCCTTTGTCCAAATGAAGAAGGGTGCAGCCCAATACGAGGTGTGTGCTGTCTTTCGGAAGGGTGTTTCTGCATCTTTTTGTTCTTTCCACAAAAGCATAGCAAGGGAGACAGACAGACAGAGAGAGAGATTAAACAAAGGTAAATTGTAATACAACACGACTACTAACAACTTTAGGAAATGTGTCGCCCGGCTTTGGTCACTAAAACGACAGAAACAACTTTAGGAAATGTGTCGCCCGGCTTTGGTCACTAAAACGACAGAAACTACTTCAGGAAATGTGTCGCCCGGCTTTGGTCACTAAAACGACACGAACTACTTTAGGAAATGTGTCGCCCGGCTTGGATCACTCAAACGACACAAACTACTTTAGGAAATGTGTCGCCCGGCTTTGGTCACTAAAACGACACAAACAACTTTAGGAAATGTGTCGCCCGGCTTTGCTCACTAAAACGACACAAACTACTTTAGGAAAAGTGGCGCCCGGTTTTGGTCACTCAAACGACACAAACTACTTTAGGAAATGTGTCGCCCGGTTTTGGTCACTCAAAACGACACTAACTACTTTAGGAAATGTGTCGCGCGGTTTTGGTCACTAAAACGACATGCACTACTTTAGGAAATGTGTCGCACGGCTTTGGACTCGCTCCTCCTTGCTTTATATCTCTGTGCGAGGTGCCTATGACCCGGTTCGGGGGTATGCTGCAGCTGGAGGATCTTCGGCGTCACGGAGAGTCGGATGGGCACATTCGGAGCTTGGAGAAGCTGGGACAGCCAGCTGCATCGCCCAGGGGGAGCGAGGAGGACAAGGCAGTGCCGACACCAGCGCAAGTGCGCCTGGCGCTTGAAGTCCTGCGGATGCCTAGCAGCGCGCAGGGTAGGTCCTACGAAGCTCGGTGCGAACTGGCGGGGCGAGCCGATTGCAGGAACTTTCCTGCGGGTCGCTCCTGCGCGACCGAGCACGCGCGAATCATCAGGACAGTTGCAGAGGTGCTGTGGGACGAGGCCCGGCAGTGGCCCGTTGCGTAGACGTGTGTGTGTGTGTGGGTGGGTGGGCGGGCGGGCGGGCGGGCGGGCGTGCTTGCGTGCGTGCGTGCGTGCGTGCGTGCGTGCGTGGGTGGGTGGGTGGGTGGGTGGGTGGGTGGGTGGGTGTGTGTGTGTGTGTGTCTCTGTGTGTGTGTGTGTGTCTCTGTGTGTGTGTCTCATTTGGGCTTGCGTGCTGATTCAGGACCGCAGGCTGGCCGCGAAGTGCAAGTCCGCTGGCTGGGCCGAGGCGGTTGAGTCTGAACGCTGTGCTGAGAAACAGTCAGAGGCTGGTCACAGGCTGACGTCCTGTGGGTCAGGACGTCAGCAAAGATTCCTTGTGTGTGAAGATGAGACTTGTGGACCACAAGTACCAGGCGCCGCTGTTCAGTGGCATACTTGTTGCAGTTGTATGTGAATAATTGGTAGGCGTCGAAGCCAGGTTCATCACCGCATGTTGGAGCTCTCAAAGTGCCACGGCGTCAAGGCAGGCATGTCAATAGTAATGTTGCTTGCGCAGAACACGTGCAATACCGTGCCCTGCGACAGACTTCGCTCGGAAAAGTGGAGCACATGGGGAGAGTTTTGCAGAAGTTCAGCCCGGACAACCATGAGTCCTTCGCAAAGCTCTTCCAGGACCGAAGTCCAGGGTCTCCTGCAGTTCTGTGGGCCATGCGCGCACCTTTGCAGGTGTACACTGTGGATGGCGAAAAAGCTGAGGGACTGGCTGGGCGCTTTGCTGCCGCCACAGGCTCAGATGGAAGCGGTTCACCGCCAGCAGCGTGTACCAGCCTCGCAGCCAAGGCCAAGGGTGTGTTGCCTTCCTTGAAGCTGTCCACAAGATGCCGGCTGCACTCGGCGCAGCGAAGCTTGGAAAACTCCCTGAAGAGCGACGGGAACATCAAAATCCTGCTAGATGAGTTCGTTATGCGTTTGTCGTCACAAAACAGCAAGGACCCGGGCGGTTTCTGCAGGGCCATTGGCAACTCTCACAAGTTGTTAGCACAGTTCAGCGAGAAGGTGCAATCCCAGCTTGATTGTGTTCTGGGTCCGCAGATGAGCGCTCATTACGCGGCTCAAAGGTTTGACAGTTGCACGAACTGTCTGCAGAAATTGATATTGTGCATCTCTTCGGTTGTTCGATTTCTCTTGGACCTGGCAGCATTGAAGAACGATAAATCAGCGTGGGCTGTGAAACTTCTAGCTGCAACCTGACAGCGTATGATGTATGCCGGTTGGCTCTTGTTTGTCCGTAGTACTAGGGCTCTGTCCGGGAACATGACTCTGACGGCGAGGTACTGACGCCCAGCAACATTCGGCTGCTTGCACTGACGACGGAGTGGCTCAGCTTGGTGTCTCCATTCGTTCATGAGTACGACAGGGGCGCCGCAAAGTCAGAGTCCGCGCCGACCTCTTCCACAGCTCGCATATCCAACTGCTCCAGGTTGTGCGAGAATCTGAAGCAGGACGCTGTAGACTCACTTGTGCGGATGCTGCGTTCCAATGAATTACTGCTTGGGTTCACACAGGATCTCAATCGCACCTTTGCCTTCAAGTCCTTGGACGGCTCCACCGCCCAACGGCCTCTGGTTCTCAATAGCAATTACACGTCCGGGTACCTTCAGATAGCCGAGCAGCAGATGAAAGCTTTGAGCATCTTAGCCTACAATGATAAGAAAACTTCTTGCTGTGAGAACGCTTGGGCGTCTGCAATTCGCATGATAATAAGCTGCCCAAGGCAGCAGCTCGGACATTGCCGTGTACCAGGATGGTCGCCTATTGTTTCACTACGAAGGCTCGCGAACCCTAAACCCTAGACCCTAGACCCTAAACCCTAAACTCTTAAACCCTAAACCCCAAACCCTCAACTAAACCGCAGGCATGCCCGACGAAGAGTATGCTGCTCTGCTGGCGCCCGAATTGGGGTCCATCAAGAACGTGTCGGACTTGTTTCTCGAGTCCGTGGAGACTTGGCATCAAGCTGGTGTTGGGTCTGCTCTGAGCCCCTTCGACGTGGTCTGGTGGACGGCCAACAGATCAGACTCCACCCTGTTCCTCGTCAGTCGGCAATGGCAAACTTGCTCTCATTCCCTGGCCGGTGGCGCCTTGCGCGAGCCTGCACGCACTAAGGCCCGAGGTGTTGGATCCTTTGGCCAAGCTGCTGCAGCTGGACACACACGTGCTGCGCGAAGAGTACCTCGTCGCACGACCCACGGCGGTCTTTCTTGCCAGGCGCTGGCCGAGATATGGTAGTAGAGGTTTAGCGCGTGAGGTGGAGCAGGCGGGTTGGGTGGTGCGCAGGTCTGAGAGAGCCTACTGGCCCATGACTATGCAGCGCTTTGATCGGTTGAAATCACTGAAAGCTGCCGTCCTTCACTGAGACCACAGTCTGTGACATGGCATTTCCTTGGAGCACGGGCGTGTGTTTGTGCGTGTGTGCGCGTGGTATTTTCAGAGTTCTCAGGTTCGCTTCATGCTAGCAATCTTCGATGCCACTTCGGAGATCGAGACCAGCTTTAGCACACTGCGGCTGTTTTCAGGCGCATGTTCATGTTCGATGCTCGTTGAGTTGTGCGCAAGCGATTGTGGCGGTTCTCCGTCTTGCAGGCTCCATCAAGGCCAGTATGTCAGAGGAAAACAGGAATTGCTATCTGAAAGTCTTCTGCGACTGCCCGGACCTGGACAAGGTGGTTTTTTTCTCAAAGGGCAATTACCAGCCATCCAGTCTTGGTTTCAAAATCCTGGACAAGTACCGGAAGCTTTATGGTGGGCAAGGTCGGAACACGAGACGGGACCGACTTCCACGAAAGTCCTTCTGCTCGAGGCTGAAATCCAAGGGCTTGGCGTCTTTCCAGAGACAGCGGGACGCACAGCGGCGTTCGCTGCAGCAGCCAGATGCCGAGGAAGGTCTGGAAGACCTTCAGCAAGTCGTTGACTCCGCAGCAAGACGGCGTGCCTCTCCTAAGCAAGAGAAGCTGCGGGCAATACTTCAGGCAAAAGCTGCGGAGCTCAAACAGGACTTCGTTCATGGTCCCGGTCATGGCATTGCCGCCAAGTTGTCAGAGCATGAAAGGAACGTGCTAAAGGACAAAGAGAAGCTCCAGAGGATAGAGATGAGACAATTGCACGAGCAGTTGGAAGAACTAGCCC
>CAJNDS010002203.1:117500-125645 GCA_905221605.1 Symbiodinium natans | reverse complement strand
GAGAATCTCTGAGGACGAACTCGTGCAGGATCTTCGAGAAGCTGGCCCAAGCAGACAAGGACAAGAAATGTCAATTCAGGTTGGGTTCTAGGGGTTTACAGTTTCAGTCTTTAGACATACGCAGGACGTATTCATGGTCTTTGACATGGGTTCGGCCAAAGCGCAGGGCGAGATTAGAAAACAGCTCGGGAAAATCGTCAAATCGAAGGCGCAGAGTACTTTGCAGAGCTTTCTTTTCTTGCCGCAGCAACAAGATCTTGAGCGTCGGGCCCGTTACAATGCTGCTTTGGACGATTTGTGCTTCAGTCGCAAAAATGGTGCACATGGCACTGGTTCAGTGTCTCGTGTAGGAACCGCCGACCCCGAGGATCGAGCCGAGGCCTGATGCCAGGCGCAAGCGCAAGGCGGTCTCGCTGGGCGCGTATGTCGGCCGGGAGTCTCTCCACTTTGCTGTTTGCGGCAGCAGTCTGGAAGCGCGCGAACACCGCTGGATAGGGACAGCCTTGCACACATGTCTGGGAGCAATGATTGGGTCCCGGGTTTAGGGCTACACTGTGTGCAGGACTGGCACGGACTCGACGTGTCCATGGCTTCCGGTCCCCCTCCCGAACCCAGTGCTGCTGGAACCGAGAGTGACAAAGAAGATCAAAACCCAGGCGAAGCCAAGAGAGATAGTGTTACATGTCGGTCTGGTTTGCTTCGGGCGCTTGGGAGGTGCTGCTGAAGGTTGAAGGCAAGGGCAAGTTCATCTCGGACACGGCGGCTGAACCAGCCATTCCCGACGACATGGCCGACGAGGAGTGACTGCTGCTTGACACGAAGCCAACTGCTGCTTGACACGAAGCCAAAGCCAGTGACGCTTGTGTCCAGGACATGCTCCCCCTTCACTTCGCGTCCAAACATGTGGTCGTGTATCAGGAGCTATTCCACACATTCCGTCTGTCCAGCCTCATCTTCCTGAGCCCAGACCCCTACGGGCTTCTTGCAGGGTTGCGCAGCAAGGTGACCATGGTGGCTGTTTGCCGAAGCTCACTGCACGCCAAGGCCAGGGGGCAAGGATTCCCAAAACCCTAAACCTTAAACCGACTGGGTTACCCAAAACCGCAGGTCCTCATGGACTTTCTCGTGGAAAAGCTTGTGGTGGATCTGAGCCAGTCTCCGCCCGCGTCCTCGGTGGCCCCTGCTGTCCACGACAGCAATCCAGAGCCACGCAACACAGGTGCCAGCAATGGCCAGAATGCCGTGAAGGACGGCCAGGATGATGCCGCGAAGGACATCGCTCAGGGCGACAAGACCACAAACCAAGAGAAGAAGCAGAAGAAGGATGCTCAGGCCAACAAGACCAACGACGAAGAGAAGAAGGAGGAGAAGGATGCGGAGTATGAACTTTCCGAGGAAGAGAGCGGCTCCAGCAGTGGCAAGGAGGCCGGGTCTGAGTGAAGCAGACAGCCGTCAGGGTGTCGCTGCGGATTCCGTGAGGCTCGGGCTGAGTTGGCAGGGGAGAGCCACCAGGTCTCTTCCGTTTTGGGCCGATTAGCTTTGAGCCCGTAGGGGAAGTCTGCAGGTTTTTAAAAAGAGCGAGCAGTAGCAGGAACTGTGTGCATCATTGTCATTAGTACGCCGTGCCGGCCTTAAAAGCGTTGAAAGGTCAACACTCAGGCAACTGCTTGCGTCAGATGAGGTCGGACGCTGAGGCTAATTTTAATTCCGAGACCAGATCCGCACAGGCCCACAGAGGTCTGGTCACCCAGTGAGTGCAGCTCAGAAGCCGAATCACAAATCCTTCCTAATGTGCGCAGGCTGGAGCTGGTTCAGGCTTCTTGAAGTTACTCTCTCTTTGCGTGTGCCTTCCGATCCTTCTGATTGACAGGGCGCCTCTCGATCCGTCAGTGCGTGCGGGGTTTTCAGTTTAGGGTTAAGGGTCTCCGGTTTGCTCGGTTGGTTCTCGAGAAGTGTCGCGTGTCTCTCTCGATCTGTCTTTGGGTGTAGATTTTTGGTTTAGGGAAAGGGCGGGGTCTTCAAAATGACACTCGATTGTGGTCGGCAAGTGCAGCCGCTTCGACGGTGCAGTTTCGGACAGCCTTCGTCCAGAGTTTGCGGTTCAACGTCAAGTGAACTCCACTTAGCCTAGTGTCACCCAAGTCATGGCAGCTTCACGTGAGCAAGCGGATGCCTTGGCAATGCTGAAGGGTGCTAAGGGATCTTGTTCCTCGGCAGCCTGTTACTGTTGCACACGTGGTGTTTTGCAGAAGGTAGAAGTGAATTCGGAAGACAAGGCAAGAAAATAAAGATGGTCGACATCGCCGCAGCTAAGCTGGATGATATCCTGAAGGAGGCGCCGCGTGGGCAGGCCGGCCCTTTGTTGTCAGAGTAGGAGTATAGTCAGGCCGAGCTGATGCACTTGCCGACTCTGCTGCAGCACTTCCAGCCGCAAGGGCCCTAAGCATCAGTCACGGCATGTGAGAGAATGTTGGGCAGAAGTGCTAAGGAAATCCCTTTCTCACGGCATTTCCATGGTCTTTGGTGTGTGCTCAAGAAAGAAGGCAGCTTCCGGGGCAGAGTCGGCACACACGGCTAAAGCAAAGGCGGTCAAGAAGGATAAGGATGCCAAGACGAAGGGGGTCATCAGCTTTGACTTGACGCAGAACCTCGATGATGCGCCCAGGGCAACCCGAGCCATCACAGCCATCCTGGCGAATGCGGCTCCGAGTACAAACTTCAATCGAGTGAAGTTGGTCTGGCAACCTAAAAGCAAGCAAGGGGGGCTCGCGGCGTCCGTGGGCAAGGTCTGTCACCCAACGATCGTCGTGTCTGGGGCCACTGCCGCTGTACAAGAGCGACGTCCTGCCTGCGGGGTAGTGTGGTCTTACAGCATGCGCGGGCTCGGTTCGGAGGGGCCGGCAACCCAAGACAGCAACATGAAGGCCATCAAAGTAGACGGCCGGCTGCCGTGGACTTTCGAGGACTCACCAAGCTGGGCGATTGTGGCTGAGCTTTGGGGAGGAAAAGATTGGTTGAGTCAGAAAGCGTCCAAGGATCAACGGGACAAGCTGCGCTCAATGGGCTTTGTGTGTGCCAACGGCAATGCTACCCTTGCGCCGTTGCCGGAAGCCTTGGCTAGCAGCACAGTCCTGAAGCAGCTTGCGAGAAAGGCGTACGCAAAGGAACACCCCAAGGAGGAGAAGGCCGGGTCTGCAGCAATGAGGGCGCTTGCAGTGGCAGTGGCAAAGTGCGTATTTTCATTGTTACTTCGGCTTCTTGCGATGGCCAGGCTCCAAAGTCGAAGTTTTGTGTGAACTGCTCATGCGAGTCATGCGCAGATATCCGCAGCAGGTTTAGCTTGTCAGCCGAAAACTGACGAGTGGGCCAGTCGGATTTGTGTTGATTTTGGGAGCAGGTTTAGCTTGTGAGCCGAAAACTGAAGAGGGGGCCAGTCAGCTTTGTGTTGATTTTGGGCAGGTGTCGATATTGGGCAAAATGCCGTGCGATGCTTGCTAAAACGTCTGGAGCAAAAAAAGATCGAGCCTGCGTGCAGCAAGGAGAGTTGGTTGCATGCGCCTTTGTGTGCACGCATTATACTTGGACGCGCAGTCTGTGCCCCAAGCTAAAAGCCATCCTTGTTGCCTCGCTCGAGACAATATGGGGAAATGGACGTGGACAAAGCTGCAGCAGAAGGCGCTGCGAGCAAACAGTGGTGAATGCCATGGTTCATTTTAGGCGACACAATTTAGGGTCGGTCCCGAAACTGTCAATGTTGCGTGCTTCCGGCGTGAATGGAGGCAGTGGAAGTCCGGACCAGCATCATGAAAAACAAGAAGAAAGGGCCGCCGGCCCCGCCGAAGGAGCTCCGCGTGGCGGCGGATTGCTCTGGATACGGAGCTCACGCAGCTCGGCCTGAAACGCATGTGCAATGTGCTGTTGCATTTCTGTTTGTGCCTGAAGCCAAGATTATTGCTCTCGCCAATATGGACCTGAAGATCCCAGTGAAGAACATGCTCGCTTGCGAGATCGACCCTGCGGTGAGGCGCATGGCGTCTCGTGTGTCTGATGCGGTGGACTTGCCCGCGTACGAGCAGCCGGTGAACATGGTAGAGAGGCACTTAAGCCAGGAGAGTCTTGAGCTCTACATGCTGACGGCACCGTGCCAGTCTTACAGTCTGGCCGGGAAGGGCCTTGGACTTGGGGAAGGGAGAGGGCAGCTCGTGGTAGATGGCTGCGGCAAGATACTGGACGAGAAGCCCAAGGCAGAACCACACCCTGATCCCTGAATCGAACAACCCTAGTAACGCTATAGCCGCCAAGCCCCAAACCCTTGGACAAACTTGTCCGTTGAGGCCTTCTTGTTCGAAAACGTGGCGAACATCGACAAGCAGCACAAGCCTGTGTTGGACAAGTGGGAGAGCATCCTGAATGATGCGGGCTACGTTGCTTGCCTGTATGCCGTCTAGAACGCATTCTTAGGGTTTGTGTGGAGCATAGGGTTTCGGGTCCAGAGTGCGCCGTCAGAAAGGTGACTTGCAGGATGAGCCTGAAAGCCTCGGACCACGGCATCCCGCAAGGTCGGGTGCGGACGCTGGTGGTGGGCGTCAGGGAGGACGTCGCAGAGGGCCGCCAGTTCACGGTCCCCGAGCACATTGGTTCAGTGCCGCTGGCTGCATTTTTGGAGAAGACTAATAAATGCAAAGTCGACGAGAGCCAGCAGACCCGCACGTTCCAGAACAACATGACGAAGGCGGGAGTCAGGACATGCGAGCATTTCTGTCACTACTACCTTCAGATGCCCAGCTGTGAGCCGTCAGGGGGCACAACCTGCTCCATAACTGTCGAAGCCTAAATCCAGCACCACCGCTCGCATCATGAGACTAACAACAACAACAACAACAACAACAACAACAACAACAACAACAACACCACCACCACCAACAACAACAACAACAACGTACTAGTACTAGTACTAGTACTAGTACTACGACTACTACTACTACGACGACGACTACTACTACTATTAATACTACTACTACTACTACTACTACTACTACTACTACTACTACTACTACTACTACTACTACTACTGCTACTACTACTACTACTACTACTACTACTACTACTACTACTACTACTGCTACTACTACTATATAGGGTTCAGTCCTCAGGGAAGAGTTATGTCGAGCTGGGCTGAGTCAAGGTGCTTGCGGCCAGACGATTTAAGTGGGTAAAGGTGCACACATGCACTGATCCTACCTACGTGCAAAATATAGCGTGTCTGCGGTCTCGGCCGAGCGAAAGGCCAATCACGGCTTCTGGCGCTTCGTCCACGGAGCCAGCCTGCTCGACAAATCTCGTGCTCTCCGCACGCTCCTCTGTGCCTTCCATAAGACCTCGTGGCCTCACCTTGTTTGGCCTGTTTGACCAGGCTGACCAAGGGCTTGGGCCATGATCACAACACATAGCTGCAACAAGACACAGGTCCCAATAAACACCCATGATCACCCTAAGACCCAATGCGCAACCACCCAGTCCTGCCATATCTTGCTCGCGAGGAGGGGTCCATCCATGATCCATTCGGAGGCCTGAGCTCAATATGGCTCAAAAAACCCCCAAACAAAAAAGTGTATATTTATTTGCGAGATCCTTTGTTGAGACAAAAAATATCAATAATCGCAATGATAGTAAAAAAGTAACAGGAGAGAAGAAGCACCTGTGGATATTCAAGCAGATGCCGCATACGTGGAGCATGCCCTCCAAAAGGAGCAGGAGCGCAAGAACCCAAACTGCCCACTGAATGAAGAAAATGTTTACTGAATCAACTTCCGCAGCCAGGCTCTAAACCCGAAATCCCTGCAGCCTACACCCTAATCAAAGACCTAGAGTCATATAGTATAAGATTTAGGGTTTAGGGATTTAGTGCTTAGGGATGTCGATTCTCTTTAGTGCAGAAGTTGGTACGATGTGTGGATTTGTCCTGAGGTTTGAAAACCCAAATACCTCCACAGCAAGGCAAATTGGCAAAAGTCTTTCTCGGAAGTCCTGAACCCTAAGCTGTTCGGTGTGTAGAGTTTAGGAATTCAGGGCGCGGGATTTGAAATTTGAGGTAAACCCTCAACAGAATTTGAGTCCTAAACCCTGTGAACTTCGAGCCCAAAACCCCAGCCGAGAGTCTTTCGGATTGGCCGCCATGAGCTGGTGTTGCAAGGAGATTCGTTTGGAGCGGTTTAGGGTTTAGGGTTTGATAATACAATTACTTGGACGTGAATGGATAGTTGATAAAAAAAATCCCGATGCCTGAACCCAAATGCCTAATTTCGCCGCAGAAGCCTTGTATGCCCCTAGAAAGTCTTCATTCCCAAATAGCCGCAAAGCCAAAACTCCTGCACAAGCCTGAATATTTCAACCCTAAACCCTAGTCCTGGTGATCCTCGGTCTGCTCCGGACCCTGGCGGCGCATCGTGAGCACGTCTCCACTGCGCTGCAGTCGGACGTGGGGATTCGGAATCCTGGGTCTCGAGTTTCAGGGCTTAGGGAAGTTGCCGGTTTAGGGCCACCCTGCAACCCGAAACTGCCCTAAAAATCGGGTTTAGGGCATCATCGTCGTAGTCGTAGTAGTAGTAGTAGTAGTAGTAGTAGTAGTAGTAGTAGTAGTAGTAGTAGTAGTAGTAGCAGCAGCAGCAGCAGCAGGAGGAGGAGGAGTAGTAGTAGTCGTAGTTGTAGTAGCAATAGTAGTAGCAGTAGTAGTAGTAGTAGTAGTAGTAGTAGCAGCAATAGTAGTAGTAGTAGTAGTAGTAGTAGTAGTAGTAGTAGTAGTAGTAGTAGTAGTAGTAGTAGTAGTAGTAGTAGTAGTAGTAGTAGCAGGAGTAGTAGTAGTAGTAGTAGTAGCAGTAGTAGTAGTAGTAGTAGTAGGAGGAGGAGGAGTAGTAGTAGATTATTGTCTTTTGGCTTGGAATATAACTTGTAAGGGCTGTGTAGGCAGATGCGAGGCACTTTTTCCCCAATTCGCCTTTGGGAACCGCGAGGCTTTCAGGCCCTTAATGCATAAACCCCCAGAATCCATGAAACCCTGAAAGCCCTATGCAAAGCCCCTAAAATCCTAAACTCCCTAAAGTCCCTAAAGCCCCTGAAGCCCTATTTTTAAGCGCTGGAAATCAACAAGGTTCTCCTGTCAAGCTGCTTCGGGCACTCCACGGTGCTTGCAGGTGTGTCTTTCCGAGCCTAAGTTAAACCCTGAAATTCCGTGAGCAAACTTTTTCTTCGGTGGATGCAAGTTCAATGTTTTGAGGAGTGAGGCAGAGGGCTTCAGGACTAGGGTTGATGGAGAGTTTCTTTCAGCGTTTTGAGGGTTGAAGGCTTCAGTGTTTTTGGGTTTCGGCTTCAGGCTTTGAGAGCCTTCAGTGCTTTTTTCCTGTCGGGCTCAGGGTCATGACCTTTGTTGGGGGGAAGCGTACAGACAGTTGGGGGAGATAGGCTGAGACAGGCCACGATGAAGCCCGCGGACCGGCCCTGGAACAGCTGGACAAGCCCCTTCCCGCTGAGATCTTGAGAGGAGGGTTGAGGGTTTAAGTAGTACGGTGAAGTTGGACGCTGTTTGCAAAGACTTGCGCTGGCTGCGCGATAGGGTTGAGGATTTCCGTACAAGGTTATATTTATGATTACCAAAAATACATAAACACATGGGTTTTATTTGATTATTTACACGTATATCTATATCTTTTTTGTATAAACACATATGGGTCGCGTGTCTGCTCAGTCACTTCAATTCCACGGCATCTATACGAGATGAACCTGCTTCCGAGGCACAGGTACGAACGGGACACATATTGACGCATCCATGATCACCCTCACAGACGGGCCTTCAATCAATCCCTGTTGGGTCGCTTGTTGTGGCGACATGCGACATTTTTTTGATTTTACCTCGCGCTTTCCTAGCATTGCTGCACTTGGCGTTTGGCCTGCTTTCAGGTTGGGCTATCATGCCATCGACTGCCACAACGTCATCTGCGGGGTCGCGAAGCGACTCGCTGCGACTTCGACGCCGAAGAGGAAGGTTTAGGGTTTAAATTTGGAGGAGCAAGGTTTGGGTTGTTTGGGGTTGCAGAGTTCAGGACTTGCTGTTAATAGTACGAAGAAGCCCTTGATACCCAAAGGCAACTT
>CAJNDS010002203.1:0-115000 GCA_905221605.1 Symbiodinium natans | reverse complement strand
AAAAGATTCCTAAACCCTGCACTGTGAGCCCAAAAGGTCTTACCCTTACACCCTGAACCCCAAATCCCAAAAAACCCGAAAAGGTCTCTACCCTGAAGGTCCAAACCCTAAACCCTCCACTGTGAGCCCAAAAGGTCTTGCCCGGAAACCCTCCACTGTGAGCCCAAAAGGTCTTGCCCGGAAACCCTAAACCCCAAATGCCCAAAAAACCCAAAAGATCTGTAGCCTGAAAAAAACCCAAAAGATCTGTAGCCTGAAACCTCAAACCCCATATTTCCAGTGGAAGCCCAAAAGGTTCCCAAAACAGGCCCGAAAAATACTCTACCCTGAAACCCCAAATCCTCAACCCTCCACTGTGAGCCCAAAAGATCTAGCCCCTAAACCAACCAAAAAAACAGAGGAAAACAGTAGACAGCGTGGTCATGTGTGCACAAAGCACAGCACGACCCCCATGTGTGCACAAAGCACAGCACGTAATTCCCCCCCCCCCCCAACCCCTGAGCGTGGTCATGTGTGCACAAAGCACAGCACGTAATTACCCCCCACCCCCCCACCCCCCCCCAACCCGTCAAACGGAGGAAAAACAGGAGAAAACGATAGAAAAAGTAAAAAAACAGCAGAAAACACCATGATCAGTTAAGAGCGTGTCACCTACTACTACTACTACTACTACTACTACTACTACTACTACTACTACTACTACTACTACTACTACTACTACTACTACTACTACTACTACTACTACTACTACTACTACTACTACTACTACTACTACTACTACTACTACTACTAACTACTACTAACGACTACTACTACTACTAACTACTACTACTAACTACTACCTACTACTACTACTACTACTACTACTACTACTACTACTACTACTACTACTACTACTACTACTACTACTACTA
Source organism: Symbiodinium natans (assembly GCA_905221605.1). Lineage (NCBI taxonomy): Eukaryota > Dinophyceae > Suessiales > Symbiodiniaceae > Symbiodinium > Symbiodinium natans. The sequence goes on along the minus strand of CAJNDS010002203.1, from coordinate 114,086 downwards.
CTACTACTACTACTACTACTACTACTACTACTACTACTACTACTACTACTACCTGGTACTCCTGCTGCTGTTGTGGGTATGCATTCCTACCTCAACCCTAAACCCTAAAACCTTAAACCTTAAACCCATTGCGCAGGCAAAGCAGAAACTTGGAAAGCGGCTCAGGGACCGCGACGCTGTCGTGGATGTGGGAGCAGGGCAGCATGCTCGAGCTCTTGTGGGCATGGTGCCAACCGTGACAGCGACCAGAGGAGCCTCTCGGGCGTCGCTCGCCTCATCCCTGGGGATTTTGGGCCGTCACGGTCTCGTCCGCTTCTAGGGGGTTGTCATGGTCTCGTCCGCTTCTAGGGGTTTTGGGCTGGCATTAAGTTAGAGCACTTGAACCCCTGATGTCATGGCCCCCGCCTGCCAAGCCAGGTATTACCTTCCAGGGCGACACCGATTTATGACCTTGCGAGAGATGGCAGGCCTTCAAGGACTACTACTACTACTCCTTCTAGTACTACGTACTGCTACCACTACCACTACCACTACCGTTGGTTCCGCTGCATGTGTGGAGGAGTGATGCCTGGCATTTGGAACGCAATGGCGACGTCGGGGGTCAGCGACTCTCAGCTTGGGCGAGCTTTGGGCAACAGCATACCCACTTGTGTGCTGGAAAGGGTGCTGCGGCAGGTCTTCTTGTGGGCCGGCTATATCTCCGAGCTTCCGGCTGACAACTGGAAGCAGTGTGTTGAGAGCATCGAAACAGATGGCGTGCCCGACAGCGTGTACCAGCGCCTGCAAGGCCGTCTGAGCAATGGCAAAGGCGAGAAGTGACGGGATCCCGACAGCGTGTACCAGAACATGCAAGGCCATCTGAGCAATGGCAAAGGCGAGAAGTGATGGGTGGGCGCAGCGCTACGAAAGAGCGTGCGAGGGTTGGGGTTGGAGAGCACAGATACGCCCTTCCCCCTGAGCGCAAGACAGTAGATTAATCGTGTAAGTCAAGATCAACCATCAACATGAGAGAAGCGTTCATGTGTCTAATCCCTTCCCCTGATACTAACCCCCCTAATTCTAAATATTGTTTGTCCCGGACCGCACCAGCACCCAGCCCATTACCAAACCTGTGATAATGGGGGGGGGGTTGAGGGGGTTTCAAGGTTTAGGGCTGAGGGCTTCGAGGGTTTCACTCGGGTTTATTAAGCTACTAAATGAACCCTAAACCCCAAGCCCCGAACCGCAGACTCCCTCCTTGGGCCTGGTTTTCCGGTTTCAGGGTTTTGGCCCCGCCTTAAATATTTTCCGGCCCAAGCGAATTTCAGAATTGGGGGGTGGGGGTGGGTTTTAGTATCATCTCAGTAACAGTCATGATGGACAAGGTCCCTCACCCTGAAGCCAAGACCCCAAACCAAAAGCGTGGAGGTGACCTTGCCAGCAGCTGCCCGGCAACCCTGCGCGTCCGGATTGGCATCCTGGAGAGGACTTTGCTTGAGGGCCTGGTGTTTTCGGGTAGGCGCTAGGCAATTTCAATAGTCCCTGAGGGTTTATTGCAGGGGAGATTAGGGTTTTGGGTTTTAGGGTTCAGGGTTTGGGCCTTATAGGTTTATATCGGTTTAGGGTTTAGTGTTTTGATTTAGGGTTTAGGGTTTAGGGTTTAGGGTTTAGGGTTTAGGGTTTAGGGTTTAGGGTTTAGGGTTTAGGGCAACCCAAAGCCTTAACCCCTCATCAGGGCAGCGACATGAGTTGTCACCACACTCCAAACCAGAAGACCAAATCCAAGTTCAAAAACCTGAACCAACCTAAAGTTTCTGAGGGGCTTCTGTGCTTTTGGGGGCGTGGGCGTGGTGAGGCCGTGAGAACAATCAGGCACCCCATGAGTACTTCTAGAGCGTTTTAAGGAATGAGAGGCTGCGTAGCGTTGATGATTCAGGGTTTGGGTGTTGCTTTGGGTTGAGTGTCATGTGGTAGACATGGACCGATGACGCGTGTCCGTAGCGCCTACATCCAATCAAGTGAGCCTCGGGATCACCGCTGCGCTTGGCCACAATGGCGCAGACTTGGTTCCATGCCATGACCAGCAGCGGCAGCCTGGAGATGTACATGAAGAACCTCGAGTTCCATGTTTCCATGGAGGCTGCCATCAAGGACCAGATCAAGCACGTTGGCCGAAAGTTACCTGGCTGCGGATAACCCTAAGCCCGGAACCTGAAACCCTCGACCAACCCGAAGCCCAATCCTGCGAAACCCAACCCTGACAGTAGTCCTGAGGGTTGGTGTGGATTGGTCTGCGAAGCTGCAGAAGCCAAAGACAAGCATGGTGGCGTACAGCTTGCTGACGAGCAAGGTTTTTTCCATCATTTCTCTGTCTGTGGAGGCTATGCAGGGCCGAGTCGAGGATCGCACAGTCATCCTGACCAATTCTGGCACCATGAAGGTGCCACAGCTGGATTTCAGCGAGTGTAGCTGGGCCAACATCGAGGTGTCAAAGGTCAAGCTGGACGTGGTGTGCGTTCCGATCGATGATCCGAAGAGTACGGTGTACACATGGTACATGGCTGGCTCAGCGGAGACGCGGCGTGTGGAGACTTTGCTCAAGAGGTCGGTCTCATTGCATAAAAAAGTGTTTAGCCCTAAGGTTGGGTTCATTAGGCAGGGTGTAAGCTGCTCGTGGGAGGCACCTGAAAACCCACCTGGAGACAGTGAACGAAGCTGCGATCCTGTGGCCACGTCTTGAGCCTTTGGCAATGCTCCTCTGGGTCACCGAGCCAGAAGACCTGCCGGGGAAGAAGCCGCTGGACACGACCCTAAGCCCTAAACCCTAAATCCCTAAATCCCCAAACCATGCCCGCCGTCATGGCCATTTAGTCAAAACTCTAAACGCTCTAGAGCCTAAAATCGCAAACGCGTTGCCCCAAACGAAATTAAAGCACCTGTGCTGCCCAGGTACATGCTCAAGGTGTTTGGGCGCAATGAGGGGCCCGTCGGGAAGTTCATCCACATCGAGAAGTCGCCCATTGCGGCGTCCTGACCAAAGTATAGAATATGTAAAGCAGTTTTTGGGGCTGGTGCTGGTTTTGTTAACCTTAACCCTAAACCCTTACCCCTAAACCCAAAAACCCAAAAACCCTAAACCCACAACCCGAGGCCTTTTGGTATGCTCCCGGGGACCAGCTGCCGCCAAGCACTGGCACGGTGCAAGTGAGCGTGATGATGACAACGTTAACGACCAAGCGCCAGGCTGAGGTGATGAGCGAGGTGGACACCGAGTCCCGTGCCAAGCGCATGAAGAAGCTCAGTGCAGACATGGGCAATCACATGGACGAGCTTCGATGGTTCCTCTACGAGTACGGCGATGCTCGCAAGGATGCTGCTGGGAAGGTCGACAACTCTGCCGAGGAAACTGCGCTGCTGCGAGATGCCAAGACAATGGTGAAAATCATGGATGAGACGATGGGCGGAGCCGGCAATGTGGCAGCAGGCGCGGCGACCCGCGGAGACGGCACGGCGAGCGCGGCGAGCGTGGAGAGCGCGGCGAGCGTGGCAAACGAGTCGGAGAACGGAGCTGAGTGATTTTCCAAAGTTGATTTGCTGCGTGTCCCCGGCCGCCCGGCAGGGTGTTGGTGGCTAAGTGTGCTCAACCTAAACCTGTAACCCTACTTTAGTAGATCTGCTGCCCGGGCCGTTGCTGACATGCAAAGCTAAGCGTCTCTGAGACGAGTGCTTGGATCCGAGTTTTTGACTGCAGAAAAAGGTATTCGAGGCTTCGCCTGCTTCCATAAACCCTAAACCCCCAGAAAAACCCAGGCTTTAGGGCTCGGGGTCTAGGTTTACTTCAATGACTATGGGTCCCTAAACCCATTTGGCTAAACCCTATAAACCCTAAACGCCCAGAAAAACCCAGTGAGGGATGGCCAGGGCTTAGGGCTCGGGGTCTAGGTTTACTTCAATGGGTCCCTAAACCCATTTGGCTAAACCCTATACACCCTAAACCCCAAGAAAAACCCAGTGAGGGACGGCCAGGGTTTAGGGCTCGGGGTCTGGGTTTACTTCAATGGGTCCCTAGACCATCCTGAAGCCAACTCCTGCAGACCCTACCCTAAACCCTGAACCCAACTGCTGCAGACCCTCTACCCTAAACCCTGAACCCAACTCTTGCAGGAGCTCGCCGGCTGGTGGCAGCATGGAAGTTGCGAGAGAGAAAACAGCTCGCATCCCCTGAGCCCTATGCCCTACACCTAAAGTGACACTAAACCCAAAAACTAGAAAAAAGTATTCACTTTTTTTTGACATAGACTCAAGGGGCGAGGACAGAAATCTCGAACAAGCCCAGGCTGCAATTGAACCCGGAGGGAGGAATCAGGGCTTAAACAAGGTTTCGGACCCAGGGATCCCTACTCCTACCCCTAAGGTTGTATCTCGAAGGGTTCCTATAAGATGCGCCGCACGTAGCCCCTGCGCATGTTTGTTCGGGGATCCTTTATCAAGGCTCCACAGCTCCTCTCATAAATAGAGAGAGAGAGAGAGAGTCACAGACTCAGTAACGCGCACCCCTCGGGGCGGTTTGTTCGGGGACTGCGTGTGCTGGAAGGAAACATGGAAGGAAGGAAGGAAGGAAGGAAGAAAGGAAGAAAGGAGGAAAGGAAGGAAGGAAGGAAGGAAGCAAGGAAGAAAGGAAGAAAGGAAGAAAGGAAGAAAGGAAGGAAGGAAGGAAGAAAGGAAGAAAGGAAGAAAGGAAGAAAGGAAGAAAGGAAGAAAGGAAGAAAGGAAGAAAGGAAGAAAGGAAGGAAGGAAGGAAGAAAGGAAGAAAGGAAGGAAGGAAGGAAGGAGGAAAGGAAGAAAGGAAGAAAGGAAGAAAGGAAGAAAGGAAGAAAGGAAGAAAGGAAGAAAGGAAGAAAGGAAGAAAGGAAGAAAGGAAGAAAGGAAGAAAGGAAGAAAGGAAGAAAGGAAGAAAGGAAGAAAGAAGAAAAGAAGAGAGGAAGAAAGGAAGAAAGGAAGAAAAGAAGAAAGGAAGAAAGGAAGAAAGGAAGAAAGGAAGAAAGGAAGAAAGGAAGAAAGGAAGGAAGGAAGGAAGGAAGGAAGGAAGGAAGGAAAAGAGAGAGAGAGAGAGGGAGCGGCCCGGCCCCCCCTTGGAAGTTGCTGAATGGTGTTGAGCATGTAGGGTTCAGGGCTAAGGGTTTAGCGTTTAGGGTTAGGGATTAGCGTTTAGGGTTTAGGATTTAGGGTTTAGGGTTTAGGGTATAGGGTTTAGGGGTAGGATTCATGGCGGGTTTGAAGGCTCCTGTCGTATACGAGGGCTGGTGCGGAGAGGTTTTGAGCTCAAGAGTGGAATGCCAATGCGGGTCTGACACACTACCCCACGCTCCAAACGCTCTGCCCTGTCCCACAACAAACCCAATGTAGGGTTGTATTGGAATGTACTACAGTGTGTACACTAATATGTACATATCTATGTATATATATATATATGTGTGTAATATATATATATATATACATGAGTACTTCTTCGCTCACACTGGGGCTGGAAGAACCACACCAGCCTGAGATCGTCCGAGTCCCTGGGCGAGAGATCACTTGGCAGCCCAGTGGTACCCCTCTTTCCTTTTTGTTGCTTCAAGGTCCCCTCCTAAAGTCCAGACTAGAGATAATAATGGGGGGTGTTCTCATTCTTGATAAAAAAAATTAAGGACTGTTAGTATAAAGGGGAACATCCCAAAACCAACCCAAAAAAAGAAAGGGGTATCCTGTTTCTCGCGATGGAGCTCAGGAGCCGGCGGAAGTGAAATCCCCCCGCCAGCCCGCCAGAAAGAACTTCAGAGTCTAGGGTTTAGAGGGCCTAAACCCTAACCCCTAAACCCTAAACCCTAAACCCTAAACCCTAAACCCTAAACCCTAAGTTGGTCAGGACTCGGGACTCCCTTTGTCAGGCTTATAGCTCAGGCTTAGGGAATGAAGAAGCGGCTCAGGTTTCGTCATCCACCGAAGCCCTTGGGCGAAGGTGACGTGGACTTCGAGGAGGCCCCTGATCAGGGTTTAGGGTTTAGGGGTTAGGGTTTAGGGCTTAGGGTTTAGGGTTCATGTTCTATGTTTATTGCGCTTGATCCCTATGTAATCCATATAAAGCCATAACATTAAATATTATTTTGTTAATTTGATTCGGGCCCCCACACCTACCCCCCCTCATGGGTAGGAGAATTTGAAGTCCTGAAGCCCCAAACCCTAAGCCCTGAAACACCACATCGCCACATCCTACATTCCTTGAAGTCTGCGCCTTCGGGATAGACAAGTGTTTTTTTGTTGTTGTTGTTTGTTTCTTTAATTTGTTTTTTCGGGGAGGGGGGGGGGGGGGGGGGGGGGGGGTTAGGGTTTTGAGGGAGCACGCACGACGTTTGCCACCTGGCCGCTTCACCATGATATGGCTGCTCCGTCCAGGCGATCCAGGTGGTAACCTTTAGGGTTTAGCCTTTCGGGTTTATAGGGTTTAGGGTTTAAGGTTTAGGGTTCGGGGGCTGCACTTGGAGATTTGAGGTTTATGAGGGTTTCGGGTTTGGGGTGCCCTAAACCCCAAACCCTAAACCCACGCGCCCAGCTCAAGCTTTCCCCAAGTGCCAAAAACGAGTCAACAGGATTGGGATCACTCCGGCCGTTGCCTGGCTTACTGAGAAGCGAGAAGTCCTCAGGAAACGGTTCAGGGTTTGAGGTTTTTTTTGTTTCTCAGCAGAGGCTTCCTTTTCAAATTATATTAGTATTATTATCATTATTATTATAGACCCCAAAAGTATAGAGCCTAATCCCCGTTGACAAGGACCCACCCCACAAAATCAGCAAGATAGGGGTCGAGAAAATTATGAAGAACATTCCCTTGTGGTCCCTAGATAATTATGCCGTAATATCCCCCCTAAACCCTAAACCCTAAACCCTAAACCCTAAACCCTAAACCCTAAACCCTAAACCCTAAACCCTAAACCCTAAACCCCTACTGTTGTGGGGGACCAGGCTCCGTCCCACAAGCCCCCACGGATGCAGTCTAGGGGGCTCAGGAATTCAGAGGGGGTTAGGGCTTAGAAAAAGAAACAAGTTTTCAAGGGGTTAAGGCTGGTACCCCTAAGGCTGTGCCCCCCTAGAGGTGTCCCTTAATACAACCCCCCTAAGGTTGTGCCCTTTAGGTTTCCCTTAATATAGTCCTAAACCCTAAACCTTAACATGGCCCCTCAGGGATCTTAAACAGGGGTCCCCAAACTCCAAGGGGTCCACCTGAGGGGTCCAAGGTAAAGGTTGCAAAGGGTTTACAGGGTGCTGGCTTGGTTGCAGAAAGGGTCGGGTTTAGGGTTTAGTGTTTAGGGTTCAGGGTTTAGGGGGTTAGTGTTTAGGGTTTAGGGTTTAGGTCGAAACACAACCAAACGGGAGAAAACACAACCCCATGGGGGAAAACACAGCTGAGCCATGTGTGAGGGCCGGCCCAAACGGGAGAAACCACAACTGGCTATTGCGGTGCCTTTATAAGTTTGGCCATGCCCTGCAGAAAATCCATGGTACATCTTTAAGGTTTCAGGACAAAATCTTGAAAATGGTGGTTCTGATTCGCCCCTTCTCTTTGCGTCATCGCACGAACATAGATCCAATATAATATGCAATGCACATACATACATATATATATATATATATATGTATATGTATGCATAATCTGTTTATATATGTATATATAAGGTGGAATAATTATATGTATATATACATATATATATATGTGTGCATATACATATATATATATATATATATACATATGTATAAAGAGAGTGAGAGAGAGAGAGACCCCATAAAAGGCAGTGGTGGCCGGGAGCTGTTTCTTCGAAAACAACCTTTGCACTGCAAAAGACGAGTTTGGAAATTCCAACGACTCAACAAAAACCCTCCAGACCCTTGGCCCCCAACGACTCCACAAAAACCCTCCAGACCCGTGGCATCGCACTCTAAGACCCCAGGCCCCCAGTTGTATTGTGACCCATCTGGTTGTATTATCCCCCATCAACCCGACTTTTCAAGATTTCAGTTATAATTTTGCCCATCTGGTTGTATTATCACCCATCTAGTTGCAGTTAGCCTTATTCTCGGGTTTAGGGTTTAGGGTTTAGGGTTTGTCACCAAGTGCGGACCCGGCTGAGCCTGGAGTCAAAAAAGGGTTTAGGGTTTAGGGTGCAGGGTGTAGGGTTTCACGGCTCAGGCCGGAGCTGAACGCTTAGCACTTTCCCAGCTGAAGCAGCGGCTCTAGCTTCGGCATGAAAGCCTACGCTCCGGTCTTTTGCACAGCTCAAGCTGGCTGCCTGAATAGCCTGAAGAGTTTAGGGTCTAGGGTTTATAGGGGTTTATAGGGGTCTATAGGGGTTTAGAGGGCTTGCAGGGCTTGCAGGGCTTACAGGGTCCAGAGCCCAAACTCCAGCACAAGAACTGCACCTGATCTTTAACCTCCTATAAATCCTAAACCCCAAGCCCGTCCAAGGGATACCCGACTGGGTTTGCTTAAAACGCGTCACTGAGGATCTGTGAAGCGCACCCCGCGCGCAAATGACGGCGGCTCGTCCAATGTGCATTTTTTCTCGCGTATGGTTCAGTACTTCAAGGGCAAATGGGGTCAGGGAAAGGGAGCCTTTCATTAGAACTTTTTGGGTAAAATTGTATGGTCAGTACCTAAACCCTAAACCCTAAACCCTAAACCCTAAACCCTAAACCCTAAACCCTAAACCCTAAACCCTAAACCCTAAACCCTAAACCCTAAACTGACAGGCACTTGGGCTCCAGGCGCTGTGCTACTTTAGGGGGGCCAGGATTTCTTGAGAAACCTCCAGTTCTAGTAGCACCAAGTGTGCCTCAATGAATTTAAGGCGCAGAGTAGCTACTAATTGTATGCCCTTCGAGTCCCTTTGTAAAAGATACGATACTAGTAGCCCCGAAAACCCTAGTCTTTTCATGAAGGCCCCTGTATTATTTGGGGGGGTAGGATTTCTTATGAACCCAGTTCGAGCCAAGGAATGGAGGCCGGTTGTGCTACCTTAAGGGAACCCGAAACCTAGAGCATAAACTCCTAGTTGCTTAAGAACCCCACAAAAACACAAGATCATAATCCCTATCTTGCCCTTATATGCAAGGAAAGATCCTTTCTATTTTTGGGGGGGATTCTTAAGCAATCAGTCATAAATCCTAAAAGAACTTGGACAGCCTCTCGGCCATTGCAACCTCATGGAGTCTGTGTGTTCGCAACTCGCGGAGCACAGGCATCACCACGGAGAGCAGAAGGAATTAGATCAACGCAAAGGTTCTCAGGTCATTTCAACTCGAAACCCCTAAACCCTAGACCTTAAGCCCTAATCCCCAAACCGCAAACCCCAAGCCCCCCTCTATACTACCTAAGTCGCCGTAATTCTGGGGCGGAACCTAGGGGGGGGTAGTAGCCCTAAACCCTACACCCTAAACCCTAAACCCTAAACCCTAAACCCTAAACCCTAAACCCTAAACCCTAAACCCTAAACCCTACAGGGTAGTAGGGGAACCTGACTACGGAAGGTGCGGAGGCTCTCTGCCCCTGGTGCAGCGCCTGGCTTCCCAGAGCAGCGGTCCAGGCCGAGCATGCGCGAACATGCCTCGGCCCCAGTAGGGTTTAGGGTTTAGGGTTTAGGGTTTAGGGTTTAGGGTTTAGGGTTTAGGGTTTAGGGTTTAGGGTTTTAGGGTTTTAGGGTTTAGGGGGTTTAGGGTTTAGGGGGTTTAGGGTTTCGGGGTTTGGGGTTTCATTGCTGGTTCTTGGTGGGAGGGACCGAGGCAATTAGGGGTTTACCATATTGGGGGTGCATTTTTGGGGTTCTCAATTATAAGGGTGTCCTACTCTGTGGGGGTGTATTTTAGGGTTCCCTATTTCGTAAGCCCCCAATTAGGTGCTTCAGGTACTTTTTTCTCTGTAAGGTCAAGGGGATTCTGTGTGGCATCGAAGTCCGTAAGTCCCGACTAGGAACCAGTAAGACAGGTGGTATGTTAAGGGGGAAGGTTCAGAGTTTTTGCAGGGTCCTGCACCGAAAGGGCTTATAGATGGATTCCCTAATTTCGGAAACCCCCTTGTCTCCCAATGCTTCTGCCCTAAACCCCAAACTCCCAAGGTGAGTTCCGGCCCGTGAAGTGCAGGTTCTGTGGGCAGCAGCCCCTTGGAGGCAGATAGCAACATAGGCTGAGGACCAGCATGGGGTGTCTTAGGCCTGAAGGGAAACTCCCCTAAACCCTGAACCCTAAACCCTAACCCTACAATATCAGCCCCTCTTACAGGGCCCTGTTTAAGGCGGGGCCTATTTAGGCAGAATAGCCTCCTAAACCCTAAGGCTTGAGCCCCTAAGCCCTGAGCCCCTAAGCCCCTAAGCAAGGAGAGCTGTCTGGCCTTGAGACCCCTTGGCTGCGAGAGATCTTCCCTTTCGGCGGGTCTTGGGGGTCCAGGAGCTTCTGAAGTCCGACCTCCTGAGTTTGGTTTAGGGTTTAGGGTTTAGGGTGTAGGGTTTAGGGTTTAGGGTTGTGCAAGAAAGCTTTATTTCCTAAGCCTCCAAAGTATATACAGGATCATTGTCATGGGTGTTGAGCCGCGTGAAGTTTTTCTACATATCTTGGGGGTCCAGGTTCCGCGCCAAAGAAGGACATTGAGGCAGCTACAGCAAAAAAGCACATGCATTCATTCGGGCGCTTGAAGGGCAAGTTGGAAGCTACTCGTACTGAGCACGCGCGCACTCAGCTTTGTACAGGTGAGAAGAGGATCAGTTTCAAGTCGACAATCAAAGGCCCGCCTTGTTCCTTGCTAGCTACAAGAGATCTTCTTGGCTTTCTTCTGGCTGGCTCTTGGGACTTTAACTTTTTGGTTTCTGTAGGAACTACTATAAGGAGCCTAAAAGTTAAACTTTTAGGAGGGGTTCAGAAGTCAGCCAAGTCTTTACGAGTGCGAAGGAGCACAGAGCAACTGGAGCTCGTACGGTGCTGGGTCACAGCTGAGTGGCCCTGCAGCTAAGCAGGCTGCAGCAGTCTAGCCACCCCAGCGAGCATCAGAGAGAGTCACAGGGAGACAGAGAGAGAGAGCGAGAGAGAGAGAGAGAGAAAGAGATGCATACAGCATATTTTGCGTTTTAGTTTTGATTTGTTCAGCTGTTCCTTTGGTGTTGCTAGTTTTGTCCGTACGAATGGTTTTGCACAGATCATGGCCCCGAAGCTTCGACTGCTGAGAACCTTTTGAAGCTCAGCCTCATCGCACCGGCCAAATTCTAAGCTGGACATCAACTCAAGCACAGCCCCAGACATGCAGCAAAGGTGTTGAGGGTCGAGGACCCAAAAAAGTCTCTCAGGCGAAAACGCTGGAACCTCACAGACACCCTCACCCCCAACTCCTCCGAAACTTAGGTGCCCAAGCTATCGCAGGATTTCCGAAAATAGGGTTATACACCCCCAAATAGCAGGATTCCCTTTTAGAATAAGGATAATGTCGGAAACCCCCATCTGAGAGAAGCAGCCCTAAACCCTAAACGATAAACCCTAAACCCTAAACTGGCCCTAAACCCTAAACCTCCAAGAATCTGAGGTTGGCCCTCGCCGCGCAGGAGCAGCACGAGCGGAGCTGCCCAGATCGGTGGGACGCTTCTCGGTGGCGAGCCGGGTTTGGGAAGTGCATGGGTTTGGGGTTTAGGGTTTAGGGTTTAGGGTTTAGGGTTTAGGGTTTAGGGTTTAGGGTTTAGGGTTTAGGGTTTAGGGTTTAGGGGTAGGACCTTGATGGCGGTTTAGGGTTTAGGGTTGATGTTGGGGCTAGGGTTCTGCAAGCCTGCTGCAAAAAAGGGGTTGAGGGTTTTAGGTGCTCCTTTCTTTCAGAGACCCTAGGGCCGAGCCACGGCTCGAATTCTGGGACGTGGGTACGTTCATAAGGGAGAGGGTTTAGGGTTTCGGGTTTCGGGTTTGGGGTTTGGGGTTTAGAGTTTAGGGTTTAGGGTTTAGGGGGTTCATGTGGGGTAGGTACCTAGGGAAGCCTTGAGAGCCTTAGGGATAGTATGGAGTATTTTGGAACCTTGGTTACATACCCCCTTGAACCTCCCCTCCCTTAAGGACCCTATAATGTTGGGGGGGGGGGGGGGGGGGGGGGGGGGGGGCGGGGACAAAAGGACCTGTGTGTGTTTTGGTTTCTGTACTAGGGTCTTTAGAGACACCGGGGGGGTAGGGGGGAAAGGATTCACGTTTCCGAGTTGGGCAACTCTTCTGAAGTTGACCAGACTTGGTCACTGTGTGAAGACAGAAGAGTTCCCTCTGGGTTTAGGGTTTTGGCTGAGAAGACTCGGAAGTGGGCAGCCAGAGGCATGTGCAGCGGAAAAGGTTTGAGAAGCGGGGTTTCCATTTCCCGGAGACTGGTGAGGGGGTGAGACCGATGGTTTCTCGAACCTAAACCCGATTCCCTAAACCCGAAACCGCCGTCAAGGTCCTGCCTCTAAACCCTAAACCCTAAGCCCTAAACCCTAAACAAAAACAAACCCTAATCAGGAGCCCCCGCCCAGCGTGCGCAATGCCCGGCATGGCTCGAAAGGCGTGGAGTGGGGGCGCTGGAGCCTTTCGGGCTTTAGGGTTTAGGATTTAGGGTTTAGGGGTCTTCAGTGCACTGCAGGCCGGTGTGGAGCTCAGTTCCGGGTTCAAAGGGTTCTTGGAGGTTCATGGTACTTGTTAACCAAGTATGACTGTACTTATAGCCCACGTATAAGTCCCTTCAGTGCCCTAAGATGCTTATAGGTACAGTTTTTGGTACAGTCTAAACCCTAAATCCTAAACCCTAAACTCTAAGCAGTTAATAAGTACCATGAACCTCCAAGCAGGCGCCTCGGCCAGCGCAGCCTCCAGCCGCGCGCCAACACCGACAGCTTCCGAAGGTCTCCGAGAAGACGTGCAGGGTTTGGGTATATGTTGGATTCAGGGTTCATAGGGTTTAGGGTTTGGGGTTCAGGGTTGAAAGGTTTTAAAGGTTTCAAGGTTTGGGGTTCAGGGTGCGGATTTGCATTGAGAGCATGCGGCTGTTGAGAAGGTATGCCTGGGCAATTGCGTCAATGAATTCGAGGCGATGCTGAAGAGTCTTACTTTTCGCCACCTGTTCTCGTCACTGGCATGGCGTCGAAATATCCACTTCGGGGCTCGACTCCGTAGAACCCCAACTCTGTTTCTTGAGTCTCAAACTCTGCCAGCGTCATCTTTCGTCTTTGGACACACAGGTTCGACCCTTGTTTCTGAGCACACCCAAAGACCATAAGCCCCTAAACCGTACCTTGCTGCGCCACGAGCCACATCATTCCGAAGGTCCTGCCTCTACCTTCGCTGCCATCAGGGCGCGGGCACAGAGACACCAGCAACTCAGAGGCGTCATAGGGAGCTGTGCTGCCCCACCTTCGGGCACAGCTCTAGCATCTGATGTCATGGCTGTGAGGAGAAGAGATGATTTCTGTAGCCCAAAGCCAGGCATGAAGATGTTCAGAGAAGCTCAAAGACTCCAGGCCCTAAACGCCCTAAGGGTTTAGGGTTTAGGGTTTAGGGTTTAGGGTTTGGGGCTCTGAGCCAAGGCAATCGGTCCACACGGCTACGCAGCAGGCCATGTTGGAATACCGGGACGGCGAGGACGAGAGCAACACGCTGCTGCTCACTGTGGACGCCCTCATGCGCGACTTTGCATCCCTGGTCCAGGAGATGACACTTCTCGTTTCAGCCGTCAGCCTCTTTATGGTTTAGGGCTTAGGGTTTTAGGGTTTTAGGGTTTTAGGGTTTTAGGGTTTTTTGAATCTTTCGGCACTTGATACATGCATTTCGTTCCACTTCTTCGGTGAGGCAATGCGAGGCAGCCGGATATCTAGGGAAGATGGTCTTATTTAACCAATCATAACTGTACCTATGACCATATTAGGGCACTTAAGGGGCTTATAAGTAGGTTATAAGTACAGTTATAACTGGTTAGTAAGTGCCCCTAAACCTTAAACCCTAAACCCTAAACCCTAAACCCTAAACCCTAAACCCTAAACCCTAAACCCTAAATCCTAGTACAGTGACAACTGGCGAATAAGTACCATGAGCCTCCAAGTAAGGAAGACGGCCGATGTCAAGGCGCCTTCCGCAGTGGTCTTGCTTCCGCAGCTGGATGCCTTGCCGGGGGAGGCGGCCCTGGACCAGCTGGTGGACTTGCAGAGAAGGCACCTCTAGAGTCATTGTGAGGGGGGGGTGTGATATTTTTCCATTTTTTTGAAGGGTACTTAAATTCACAAAATAAGGAATAGTAACATAGGGTACTTAAGTTCCCAATAAGGAATAGTAATATAGGGTACTTAAGCCCACTAAGGACTAGGCATTTTTGAATTTGAATACTTTCCCAACCATGATCTAGGCACAGCGTGCTCCGGAACATCCTGCGCCTGGCTTCGGAAGAGCTCCCCAGCAGCCCACCGCAAGTGAAGCCCCGCGCCCCACACGGGCAGCCGGCAGCGCAAGCGGAGCCACTGCTGCTGATGTCCCCAGCCACACCCCGGCGGCCTCAGACCCTGCCCCCACTTGAGGCCCGCGGCCGCTCCGAGACCCCACGCCTAGGGCACTCACAGAGCCGCGGCCGCACCCTCAGCCGAGCCAGCAGCCAGGGGGGCCGTAGCAGAGCCAGCAGTCGAGCAAGCAACGCCAGCCATGTCAGCAACACCAGCCGCGCCAGCCGCACCAGCAATGCCAGCCGAGCCAGCCGCGTTAGCCGCGTCAGCCGTGCGAGCAGCCGAACCCGCAGCATCGATGCCCGACGCATGCCCAAGCGCTCCGGAAGCGTCCAGTCCCTTCAATCTCGAATCAGCAACTGGGCCAATCAATATCAAAGAGCTGCTGTAAACAGTCCCATGACTAGTGAGATGCTACTGTATCAGGATATCAGCATACCCGTTTCTTTTCGACGTTCCATGCTGGCCCCGCCCCTTCGCCCAGAGCCTCATCCCGAGGCGACCTCCAGCGTGGCAAGGAAGCCGCAGGCAGAGAGGATCCAGCAGACGTTGTGCAAGTTCGGATGAGTCCCGGCCCGGCCGCGGTAGGATCCTTGGCGATGGATTCAGGATGTTGCCAGGATGGGGAGGGGGGGGCGGGGGGGGGGATGGATTTGTGGAGAATCTTGTGGGACCTTGTGGTTGTTAGCATTGAGTCTTTCGTGTCAGAGCATGCCCGTAGCCGCCTCGGTGGGTAAAATCGGCCACCACAGTCGATGCTTTGAAGGCTTCGGTTGTCGGGGGACTTATGAATAGGCAGTGTTTTCTGTCGTGCCTCAAGAGTGTTTAAGGGTTCTGAAGCCCTAAACTACCCTAAACCCTATAGACCCTAAACCCTAGACACTAGACCCTAGACCCTAAACCCTAAGCCCTGAGCCCTAAACCCTAAACCCTAAACCCTAACCTTTGGACCTCATCGGGTTGAAGCCGCCAGGGGCCCTGTAGGATGCCTAGGATGCTACGGGTCTCCTTGAACCTTCGTCTAAGGGTAGTCTCGTGGTCCCTCCTTAGGGGTTTGGGGTTTAGGGTTCAGGGTTTAGGGTTTAGGGTTTAGGGTTTAGGGTTTAGGGTTTCATGGGCTAGTTCAGTTTTTGGGCTGTTCCCCCTTATACGAACAGTCTTAATAGGGACTGTTAGTATCAGGGGGCCTGAGTATGGTCCCTAGCCCTCTTCAAAGGTTTGTGATGTATGGGCCCTTGTGTTGTATAGGGTAACCCGTTTAAGGGCCCATACCCCAAGACTTAGGATTGTTGTCACTAGTAGGGTTGGGAGGGTTTAGAGGCGTTTTCGAGGTTTTTAGGATTATGTAGGGTTTGTGTGGTGTTTATAGAGGGTTTTTATCGGGCTTTTTAGGGTGATTATAGGTTTTTTAGTTTATCTGGGGTATATATAGCGTTTTTGCATTGGATGTTCAGAGGCTACATTACATCTCCTGCCTTAGGGTTTAGGGTTTGGGGTTTAGGGTTGTGGGTGTAGGGTGTAGGGCTTAGGGTTTCAGCTGTGAGGATATCGGGACCTCTCGCTGGATGAGATGCGGGCGGAAATTGAGGCAGAACGGAAGAGGTGCGAGGGCAGTGCAATACCTGTTTCAATCATGTACTTGTAGCTTCAACAGTGTCGTGATGTCGGATTGTTGTCGAAGCCTGGATGAATGAACATCCTGTTAAAGAACATAATTCATGAGCCTTCCATGGTGAGTGGCGATAGCCGTTTTGGGTTCCTAGCTGCTGCATTCTGTTCCTTGAAACGCCGAACCTGCGTGTCTGCGCCATGGCTCCCGCCCCCGTCGAAGTCGTCGAAGTTGAGCCCGTCACCGACGACGTGCAGAACTCGTTCGAGGTGGAGAAGCCCAAGAAATCCCGAGCGGACTCGCCGGCACCCAAAAAGGAAGGGAAGGAATCCAAGGAACAGGACCTCAAGGACGTCGCGAAGATTCTCGCTGCTGAGGCCCTTGACAAGAAGGCGACAATGCAGACGCAGACTCCAGCAGCAGCGGCAGCAGCAGCAGCTCCAGCAGAAGCCAAAACAACGTCTTGCCGCGTTCACGACAAGAAGAAGCTTGCAGCCCTGATCATCGTGGTCTGTGCCCTTCTCGCTACCGGCATGTTCGAGGACTATCGTGCACGCGGCCTTGCCATCATGAAGCTAGCCACCGTGCCCTTCGCCGTGACCACATCGCTCATGGGTGTGGCAGCAAGCCTCTACGTGCTGCGCGGCAAGTTTGGCAAGCTCAGCATCCCGTTCCGCACAGCCAAGAAGGATGACTGAGCCAAGGGAAGAAGATGTAATGATCTCTCAATTCTCACTGGTATGGGTGGTGCTTCTGATGGGGTGTGAAGAGCTCGCCCATGACATTGTTTGAGAATGTTCACTAGGCCCATTCTTGCCTACCAACCGCATTTATCCAAAGCGTTGGCCATGGCCAGAGGACTTCAGTGGAGCATTGGGCTTTGAAAGCATACCCTTCCACCACAGATCCAGCTCACGGCAAGCCCTCTCATAAAGCACAGCTTTGCTTAATTCGCAGACCCCATTGCCCGCCTGCAAAGCCGGGTTCTGGGACGTGTGCGCTGTCCGCACAACAGCTGAATGCCCGTGCAATATGGGCATTTCCCAAAAAACGGTGCGCCTGTTTTCTTCCGAAATCGAATAGAACCCCTATATTTAATCTAGGGGCCCCCATATAGGGGCCCCCAAAAAAGGGTACCCCTATTTCGGAAACCCCCATATGTCATGTGAGGAAGGAATCGTAGCCCTTGGGCGTTGGCATGCTGCAGGATGGCCGTCGGAGAGCCGGAACCGACAAGCCCCGCCCCACAAGCACTTAAACCTCTCTAGTTTGCAGTCCTTGTGAACCCGCAGCTCCCAAAGAGATCCGCTGCTGGGAAAGGCAAGGTTGTTGAGCAGTTGTTGCAGAACATATTGAGCCTTCTACGGTGAATGGCGATAGCCGTTTTGGGTTCCTAGCTGCTGCATTCTGTTCCTTGGAACGCCGAACCTGCGTGTCTGCGCCATGGCTCCCGCCCCCGTCGAAGTCGTCGAAGTTGAGCCCGTCACCGACGACGTGCAGAACTCGTTCGAGGTGGAGAAGCCCAAGAAATCCCGAGCGGACTCGCCGGCACCCAAAAAGGAAGGGAAGGAATCCAAGGAACAGGACCTCAAGGACGTCGCGAAGATTCTCGCTGCTGAGGCCCTTGACAAGAAGGCGACAATGCAGACGCAGACTCCAGCAGCAGCGGCAGCAGCAGCAGCTCCAGCAGAAGCCAAAACAACGTCTTGCCGCGTTCACGACAAGAAGAAGCTTGCAGCCCTGATCATCGTGGTTTGTGCCCTTCTCGCTACCGGCATGTTCGAGGACTATCGCGCACGCGGCCTTGCCATCATGAAGCTAGCCACCGTGCCCTTCGCCGTGACCACATCGCTCATGGGTGTGGCAGCAAGCCTCTACGTGCTGCGCGGCAAGTTTGGCAAGCTCAGCATCCCGTTCCGTACAGCCAAGAAGGATGACTGAGCCAAGGGAGGAAGAAGTAATGATCTCTCATGACTCACAGGTATGGGTGGTGCTTCTGATGGGGTGTGAAGAGCCTCTCCGTGATGTGACGTGATTTGAGAGTGTATTCTAGGCCCATGCTCATCAGCCAACCGTATTCATTTAAAGTGTTGGCCATGGGCAGAGGACTTCAAAGGCATGGGACGCAGTTTGTTTGTGATGATCGGATCGTATTCCGAACCTACAAGTGGGTTGTACACGCTGCTGCACAGCTTTCACTTAACATGAGTTCGCCGTTAGTCCTCTGAAAATGAAGCGAAGCTTTGCTTAATTCGATCCCTCCCCCCCCTACCGCCTGCAGAGCGGGGAACGCGTGTGCTTCCCTTCCGCACGTATGCCTGCTCACTCCGTGGCAGCTACAGACTACACTGCCATGCAAGGTGTGTGTGAGTGGAGGTCGCAAGAGGGCAAAACAGGATTGGCAGAAGACGAGCATGAGCATTTCCAACATGCATGACTTCGAAGCAGTTGAACACCCGCCCCTCTCCATGCTTTTGGAAGACCCTGTGGGAAAAAGCAGGTACATCGCTGAGCGCTTGGCAGTTTGAGATTCGGCCTCGGATCTCTGAGGATGTGCGTGATCTTCAAGCTTAGCAGGACATCGCATTGCTTAGGGTTTAGGGTTTAGGGTTTAGGGTTTGGGGTTTGGGGTTTAGGGTTTAGGGTTTAGGGTTTAGGGGATTGGCACCTGAACCTCCAATAGTTAGCAGATGGCATCCTGGCACCCACAGTTGCTGAAATTTCGTGAGTGTGTGAAACGCAGCGGCGAAAAGCAAGCTGGCTAGTTTGGTTTAGGGTTTAGGGTTTAGGGTCTAGGGTTTAGGGTTTAGGGATTAGGGGTAGTTAGCCTTCAACCTTTTTGGTTGTAATAGAATCCCCCATAGAAGGTTGACCTTTTTTGGTCTAGGGTGTTCAGCCCCGAGGGCTCTTAGCTACGCCGGACACAGTGAAGGCTAAACTGGGGAAGCCGCACCTTCCGCCAAGAGGGCGGGCAAGTTGTGTGGGAGAAGCCTATTCAGCCTTGCTAGGGTTTAGGGTTTAGGGTTTAGGGTTTTAGGGTTTTAGGGTTTTAGGGTTTTAGGGTTTTAGGGTTTTAGGGTTTTAGGGTTTAGGGTTTAGGGTTTAGGGTTGGTAGCCCAGTGGTACCCTGTACCCTTTTTTGCTTATGGGTTCCCTTATCAAGCAACCCCCCAAACAGGGTGCCCTCATCATCAGATTGTTCCTGGGCTACCAAGCCTATAAGTAAGCCCGAAACCACAATCGAGCTGGGTGCTGGGCATTGTGTGGTTTTTGGGGTGCAGCCCATATGGAGCTGGTTTGGTCAGGTGTTTAAGCTACTTCAGCTTCGGATCTCGTCCCTGCAGTGTATACCAGTGCCTGGCGGACGGCAAAAAATCCTTGTGGTACCCTACTGCAAGTCAGAAGTTGTAGGCAGAGTACCAACTGCCGATAGCAACGATAGTTGAATCAGTAGTCGAAATAGTCGCAAGAATGAAGCTTCTTGGACACTTGAGTTTTATCAAGTAGCATGATGTCCCTACCCTGCGCCCTGGACGAACTTTCTGAACGAAAAACAGCGACAGAGAGAGAGAGAGAGAGCGCGAAAGAAAGGAAAAACCCTAAAGCCTAAACCCTAAACCCTAAATAACAAATTCAGGGTTGCTCCTAAACCTTCGGCCCTGAACCCTAATCACAGCTTGAGAAGTGCAACAAACAAAAACCCAATCAAACCATGTAGGGTTCATGGGGTTTAGGGACCCTAAACCCTAAACCCTAAACCCTACGTTGCAAGTCTCCTTCTTGGCGGGGGCGCCCCACTGGCCCCGTCGAAGAACGACGGGCCCGGCCTCAGGGCACTGCGAGGGAAAAGCGTCACTTGGGGTGCTTGGGGCTTACGTGGAGGTTTAGGGTTTAGGGTTTAGGGTTTAGGGTTTAGGGTTTAGGGTTTAGGGTTTAGGGTTTAGGGTTTAGGGTTTAGGGTTTAGGGTTTAGGCTTCACATCCTTGGGATCCATGAGAGTGCGACTAACGTGATCAATATCTTGGCGGAAGTTCGAGAAGATATGGCGGGTTACCCTAAACTATAAACCCTAAACCCTAAACCCCCAAATAGCAGGATACGTTCGGAATGCTCCATATGACAGATGTCAGAATGATTTGCCAGTAAAGGTTTTTTTGGGGTTTATTCCAGGGTTCAAAATGGTTGAAAAGCTTAGGGACTGCAGTGCTTTGGGAATGAGGGGGTGTTGGGGCAGTAGCTCCGCTGGAGGCTTATGTCCGCCTTTGCTCTCGCGCAGTTTAGGGTTTAGGGTTTAGGGTTTAGGGTGGTTTAGGGTTTAGGGTTTAGGGCTTAGGCCAGCTTAGGGCTTTTAACTCCACGGCTCGCCCTTGCCTTCCCAGCACACATGCCACTCCTCAGCCCGCGACTCCGCGCTGCAAGGAACGTGAACCCTAACCCCTAAACCCTCAACCCTAAACCCCAAACCCTAAACCCTAAACCCTAGACCCCAAACCCTAAACCCTAAACCCTAAACCCGGCGCCTTGTGCCACCAGAGTCTCCGACGCCCTGCACCCTCAGCCGGGACCCTAAACCCTAAAAATCATAAACCCCAAACCCTGAACCCATCCACATCCCGGGTTTGGGGTTTAGGGTTTAGGGTTTAGGGTTTAGGGTTTAGGGTTTAGGAACCCTAAACGCTAAACCCTCAACCCTCAGTCTGAAGAAGAAGCCTAAACCCTGAACCACTGAAGGCGCAAAGAGGACCCTGAAGTGTGGGAGAAGCCCCAATGGCTGCCCCCAATGCCAGCTACGGCCAGCGCTTCACCAACCTGCCCGCGCCCTGGGAGTTTTGATGAGGGTTCATAGTCCATGGTTTAGGGTTTAGGGTTTAGGGCTAGGGTTTAGGGTTTAGGGTTTAGGGTTTAGGGTTTAGGGTTTAGGGTTTAGGGTTTGGGGTTTGGGTGTTTTGGGTTTAAGAAGCTTCACAGCCGGAGCGCGATATCAGACGCCAACCAGAAGCCGGGGTTCAGGAGCTAAACGCCACTTTCGAGCGAGAACAGGGGGCCCTGGCATGAATCCTCAGATATGGGGTTTAGGGTTTAGGGTTTAGGGTTTAGGGTTTAGGGTTTAGGGTTTAGGGTTTAGGGTTTAGGGTTTAGGGTTTAGCGTTTTCAGAAATTAGGGGTACCTTGTTGGGGCCATGGTAAACAAGGATCCTACTTTTCGGCGTCGCTCTTAAGGGTCCCTTATGTTCGTAAACCCCCATATAGGTTTTGGGGGGTTTAGGGTTTCGGGATTCGAAGCAGGAACGTTCTTTCAATCACCCTAAACCCTAAACCCTAAACCCTAAACTGTCGCAAAATGAAAGCTTTGAAGCGATGGCTCAAGGCATCTGTGATGTCTGCGGCATTCCGGTTCGTAGTGTGGTTTAAGCGGCTAGTGAATTATCCTAAACCCTAAACACTAAACCCTCAACCCTAAACCCTGAACCCTGAACTCCCTGAACTCCCTGAACCCTGAACCCTGAACCCAACACAGCCAATCATCCCTTCGACCGCAGACGCTGCCTTTTCGTCACCGCGCTCTGCGATGGCAGTCGCAACGCACTTGTTTCTTGGTAGCCCAGTTGTACCCTGTTCCCGATTTTTGGTTAAAAAGGTTCCCTTATTACAGTAACCAACCAAAAAAGAGGTGCCCCTACTAGAACATTTTGATAATATTATCATATATTTTTGTATTGTTATGGTATGGGTAGTTCTCGAGGGTAGGGTCCCTTTCCGGGTCCTTCGTACAAAGGTGCCGTACTATGTAGGGAGACCCAAAAAAACCCTTATTTAGAGAAAGACCCAAACCCTTTTGTCCTTCGTGCTAAGCGTGAGGCACTCCCTGAACCTTGGCATATCGTAAGGTTGGGCTCTGAAGCAATTCGTACACAGCATTCCCTCTTCAGCTGCCCCGTGGAGCATGGCTAGACGGGTGGCAAGAAGCCCTAAACCCCAAGCCCTAAACCCTAAACCCTAAACCCTAAACCCCAAACCCTAAACCCTAAACCCTAAACCCTAAACTGCATGCTGCGCTACCAAGGTTTCACACAGAGCTCCGTCACCTCCCGACCCGCGGGCTCCGTGCGGTGAGTTCCTGGCAGGTCCTCGACGGGCTTGGCCAGGTCTTCGCCGTGGAGCAGGGGGATTCTAGGACTCAGAGTTTAGAGTTTAGGGTTTAGGGTTTAGGGTCTACGTTTTAGGGTTTCTCTCTCTCTCTCTCTCTCTCTCTCTCTTGTTCTTTTTTTTTTTTTTTGGGGGGGGGGGGGGGGGGGGGTTGAGTTCCCTCACAAAACCCGCTTTAAACCCAAAAGGGTTCCCTCTTTTAGTCCTCTTCTAGGTTCCCTTTTGCTTCCCTCGGGGCTCCTCTTCAACCTAGGACTGCTCCGCCGGGGACTGGTCTCTTGGCAGCCCAGTGGTACCCTTTTTTCCCTTTTTTGGTGTTTCAAAGGTTCCTTAATAAAGTACCCAACCCAAAAAAAAAAGGGTGCGCTTGTTATAGTATGGTTACTGGGCTGCAAAGGTCTTCGTTGGGCCAGGAAGTTCCTCGAGTCGATGTCTTCGTGAGCCAATCCTGGTCGGCAGGGCGATGGCAGAAGACCTTGGGGCTCTGCTGCTAGGATCCAGGGTAGGCCCTCATTCCCTTTTTTAGGGTTTGTGTTCCCCTATAAACCCCTTTAAGCCAAAAAGGGCACCCTTTTTTTATTTCTAGGCTACTCCTGGGTCTAGGCTATCATCTGAACTACACGCTGGCGGTGACTGCATCCATGTTCACCTACGCGGCGGCAGCCGTCATGTTACTTCTGCATGCAGGCAGCGTCTCACAGTTGGCAGGCAGCCCCTGGATTTACCCGCTGACCGTGGACTTGCCCTTGACGGTCTTTTTCCTGATGTTCCTAAAGCCTTCGTAGGAGTTTTTTTGTTTTTAGTTTTAAAAATCCAAGGGAACATTAAGATTAACAGTAATGCTATTACGATTCTTCTGAACCCTAAACCTTAAACCAAGTATTATGATTTTTATTCAGGTTCTAAGAGGGAGTGTAGGTTCTTCTTCGGCCACGTCCTGACCTGTGGATGCCTTTCCCCATCCATCTGGGTGGACAAGCTGTGCATTCCGCAAGGACTATATAAAGCCACCCTTCGGAAGTATTGTGTATTGTTATTGAAAAACCCTAAACCCTAAACCCTAAACCCTAAAGTTCCAACGGACTCTTTTTCTTAAGGTCTTAAGGGTAAGTGTGGAGGAGATGAGGCCATCAAGGAGAAGTACGTGAGGGCTTTGCCGGATTTCGTGCAGCGATGTTCCACCATGCTCCTATATCCCCCTTGGGAACTGTTTTATAATTTTTTTATATATAAAACCCAAGAGGATTTTAACAATATTATTTTTATTAAGGTTCTAAGTGGAGTCTAGGCTCGTTTTATGGGACGCGACCTACTTTGAGCGCCTGTTCTGCAACATGGAGCTGGCTGTCTTCTTGAAGTACCAGTCCGGCCGCCACCTTGTCGTGTTGCCGCTGTGGCTTCCGCCCTGGCTACTCCTTGCCGTGCTCTTCGACTGGGTGAGCGTTCGATGCCTCGTTTTTCGTCTCCTGGGTTGGGCAGAAGGCTTTTTTCTAAATCTGCCACTGCCCGCTTCCTATCCGCACCTGGAAGCTCTGCTGCGCGTGCTTTTATACACTCTCGTTATGGGATGTGCTTACCTCCCGGCGGGAATTGCGGCGGCAATTTCGTTTTCAATGAAGCTGAAGCAGCATGGAGAGATGTTGGAGCGGCTTGCTTCTTTCGACGTGCGCTACGCCAAGTGCACAGTCGGCGCAGATCGGCCCATCATTGAGGCAACGATTGCCCAGCTGTACGATGAAATTGACGACTTACCGATACTAGGTGGGACTTTGCTACAACTTTCGCACTTTCTGAGTCTTGGGGTTCCTCTAATTTCATATTAAGGGAGCTAGAAGTTGAATTTTTATTGGGGGGGTCAAAGAGCAACCAAGGATATCTGTGGCTGTGGAGGTGCCAGAGGTCGCTGCTGCAGCTGCTGTTAGCAGACAGGACAGTGACCAGCTATTGGCCCATGCGGAGATCATCAGAGACCCTGTTATCCGTGGCCTAACAAGCTATCCTAGCCAAGAGGAGAGCTTGGACGCTTTCAACATGGAAGTCCGAGGACCGTTGCGCACCGAAATCATACGGCAATCTGGCAGTGCCACAAGTTTGCCGCTGTCGGTCTGCACGCAGGCGTTTGCACCCTTCTTCTTCTACATTTGCTCCTCATGCTTCTTGGATTGCGATGGACTGGGCGGATGTGCTGCTGCACTTAAGGCGGAAGGCTTTGACTCCTTCAGGACCCTCCTACTCGTGGACATTGATACGATGTTCCTCAACTACTTTTCATTGACCATCATCTTCCCATGTATCCTACATGCACAACACTGGGGCTTCAAACGCACACGATCGCCTTGCGCGCACGCCTGCTTTGCGGCAGCGAGCACCTTTCTTGCATACTTTTATGCCTTCGCGCTGCTGGGCATAAATGGGGGCAACGCAGTGGCGCTCGGCACGAGAGGCGCAACTCCCACATGGCTGCTGTGGACCTTGTCCGTTGGCATGTTTTCCGTACTGCAATGGTTCCTGATCTTCTACAACCAGGCATAAGGAGGGACCCCTGCAAGAACCCTCAATTTCTGTAATCTTCTTCCCCTATAAACAAAACCCCGATAAATACCTTACATAGTCCCTAAATGTCTTCGTAGCTCCTGCATCAACCCTAAGTTTCCTTAATTGAAGGGTTTAGGGTTGAGGGTTTAGGGACTCTCTAAGGGTCCCTCCTTCAGTCCCCTTCAAGGCAACGCCGGCGCCCGCTGCCTCGTGTCGAACCCTTCTCTGTGATGCGAAGCGGATGGGTTTGGAGTAGGGAAGGTTTAGGGTTTGGGGTTGGGGGTTTGGGGTTTAGGGTTTCTTCAGGGGTATAAGGAGGGACCCAAGAATGAAGGTATCCTGAATCTTATTCCCCTATAGAACCCCTATATGTCCTTTTGTTTGGGCACTTTCTACCTAAGTAGCCCCTAAATAACCCCCAAACAACCCCGAAGGTCCCTTATAAGGGTCCCTCCTTTAGTCCCTTGAGTTTCTTTTTTCAGCGTTTGAAGTTCTGGTCTCGAGGCTTTAGAGGTATTCGATGCACACGTGTCAATAGTTTGCTGGTCGGGCGACATTCCCCGTGCATCTGCAGGCCTTGAGACTGGAGCAAGGACCTGGGAAAGACCTTCCGAGTCAGGAGTCGAGGTAGACACGAGTAGATTACATCTCGTGTGTGTGGCCAAGGTTTCTGGAGTGATACGTGACAAAGTCTGAGCAAGCATCTAGCAAAGATATAGTTGCTGAGCTCAGGCACGAAGCTGTTTCTCGAATGGGCTGCTCCACGATCAGGGGGAAATACACCTCCGAAGCGCGTTTCACAGGATGTTCTAGTATAAGTGGATTGGTGTGTGTGTGTGTGTGTGTGTGTCGAGTAGGTCGACCATGCTGAGATTCCACTCAACACGGGCAGGATGTGTAGAATGTCTTGGCAGCCCAGTGGTACCCTTTTCCCTTTTTTGGGGGGTTCAAGGTTCCTTATAAAGTAACCAACCCAAAAAAGAGGGTGCCCTTATTATAATATGGTTACTGGGGCTGCTAAGATGTTTCCTGGCGCAACCAGCTCATCCGATCCTTGAAGGGGATCCACAACGCGATCCGCCACGCGAAAGCTTTATAAGAAAATACTTGGGATGTTCCCCCTGATACTAACAGTCCTTAATAGGGATTGTAATAGGAGGGTACCACAATCCGTATGAAGGACTGTTAGTATAAGTTAGAAAAAACCTTACAAAGTTGTTGGAGTCAAAGAGTTCCGGCGAGAGCTTCCAGCACCCCAGCACTGAAGGTTCATGGTACCTACTCACCAAGTATAAACTGTAATTCCTCATAACCCACATATAAGCCCTGTAAGTGCCAAATATGGTTATAAGTACAGATATAAGTACAGTTGTTGTTGGTTTATACGTACCAAGAACCTCCAAGTAGTAGCTCTAAACCCTAAACCCTAAACCCTTAAGTACCATGAACCTCCAAGTGCAGGTCGGGGCAGGTCACGGACCTCCAGCACCGCCTCCAGCAAAGCCGCGCAGCGCAGCGGGTGGCCCCAGGGGCGGGTTTAGGGTCTAGGGTCTAGGGTTCCAGGGGGCAGGTTTGCATGGGGGGAAGGTGGGTTTGTAGAGATTTGGGCCACGGCACTTTGAGGCTTAGATGGGCTTAGGTTTTCTGGTTAAGGGGGCTGTTCTTTTTTTTTTTTTTTTTTTGGGGGGGGGGGGGGGGGGATGGGTGGAGCCGGCTTGGGCATTGGGGAGGTTTTATTTGGGTGTCGGGGAGCGTGGCAGCTTGCCTGCTGAAGTTTAGAGTCTAGGGTTGCCTCGTCAGTTTCGCGGTCAGCGTTTTCGTCGTTACCAATATCCTCGCCATCGTCATTGTCACCGTCGTCATCATCAAATAGTGAGGGGTCGCCCCCCCCTAAACCTCCCTAAAAACCCTAAACCCTAAACCCTAAACCCTAAACCTAAACCTAAACCCGAAACTTAAACTGACCCTTCAGCCAAGCATCCCCGAGTCAAAAGCTTCTAGAAGGATTGATTGTCGACTATCCCTAGTGTGCGCATCCTGAAGTACAACTACTGTACCCCCACCCCCAGCCCCCCGCCCGCAGCGATTCGGCCCCTCCTGCCCGACTTCCCGCCTGAATTCGACTCGGAAACGTCCACCGGTGCAACAAACACATGCATGCTGTGCCTTCACAAACTAGGACTCGGAGCAGGCCTGTTTTGGGTTGGGGTTCCCTTTGAATCCCCTTAAAGCCAAACAGGGTACTCTTTTTCCTTCCTAGGCTACTCCTCGGTCCAGCAAACTATGTCAGAGCAGCTACGAGTCTTTGGGGTGAGGTTGCACTGGCGGGGGCGATGCAGACTTGATGCCTTTGCGTCTCTTTTGGTTGGGGGGGGGCGGGGGGGGCCACAGACTTGATACCTTGAGTGTCCTTTTTGGGTGCTATGGACTGATACCTTCCACATCGAAGCAAACCACGGCTTTGAGGCTGGAGCACCTCCAAAAAGAAGTCGGGGAGCTTGCTGCAAGGCGCGCCCTTTGTGAGCCTCCTTGGGCAGCCCAGTGGTGCCCTTTATCCCTACTTTTTTGGGTTCAAAGTTTCCTTGTCAAGAAACCAACCCAAAAAAAGGGTGCCCTGAAAAAAATGGTTACTGGGCTACCAAGTTTACCATCCTGTACCCCCCACAAGAATCGGAAGTCGCAGTCGTGCTTGTCGGAAGACCGTGTCCGTAGCTGATCCCCACGCATCAGTTTGAGGAAGCTCCTGCGTGGGATAGTTTGTTGCAGCTGTGGTGGATGAGTCCTTGAATGCAGTTAGCAACTTTGACATCGGTGCATGTCCTGTTCATCTAGTGTAGAAGTGGTACATCCTGAACCCTAAACCCTATAAGTGCGTTAACAGCAAGGGTCCGCACCAAGGGCCCTTGCTAGCTTGAGAACGTTGCCCTAAACCCTAAACCCTAAACCCTAAACCCTAAACCCTAAACCCTAAACCCTAAACCCTAAACCCTAAACCCTAAACCCCAATCGCCGCTGGTGGCAGGCTCATGACTGCAAAGCGCCAGGGCCCTGGCTCCTCTGGGTTTTTCATGTGTGGGCCCATCCCAAATCCCTCAACCCTAAACCCTAAACCCTAAACCCTCAACCCTAAACCCTAAACCCTAAACCTGGTGTGCATTCGGTGTGCACTGTGCTACCGGGGCTTAACGGTTTCGGGTTCGGTTTAATGCTCAGGCTCTTGGGTGCCAGGGCTGAAGAAGACCTGAAAACAAGAACCCAAAACCCTAAACCCTAAACTGGGTGTTCGAGTACTATGCTTTGATACTTTTTCTGGTTCTTGGTTCCCCACCATAGCTACTTATACCTAAAAGGTATATACTTGTTTTCCAGGGTCTACTCCCAAGTAGGGGAACAAGCCTGTCAGAGCCAACTCGCAATGCCCTTGGGCTAAGGCGGCTTCCAAGCCGAGTTGAGCCCTCTCAAGGAGGACGCATCTTCTTGGCGTGCGAAGCAGCCATCTGTTTAGGGTTTAGGGGTTTAAGGGTTTAGGGGCATCAAAGAGTCCCAGCTGCAAAAAAAGGGTTTAGGGGTTTAGGGGTTTAGGGTTTAGGGTTTTAATGATCGAGTGCACAGAAAGAAAAGGGCATAACAGAGCAGCCCTCACTGCATGGATAGCTTGCACTAGGTTTCGTCTACCCATAGAGTTCTTTGAAAAAGGCCTGCCAGCCCCTTCCACATCTGGGATGGCCTGTGGCATCTTACTATAGGCTTATTAATGCGAAGCAGCCATGAAAACTCGCGAGGCCTTCCTGGAAGCCCCAGAAGCCAACCTTATCCTAAACCCTAAACCCTAAAACCCTAAAACCCTAAACCCTCAACACATGCGAACCCACCACCTGTGTCTGTGTGTGTGTGTCTGTACACCAGGAGCCTGTGTTGAGAGAAGCGACCTGCTGAGAGGAAATCGACGCTCTTCGGAAGCGAGTCCAGGCAAATGGCCAGGGGGGCGGGGGGGGTTTAGGGGTTTAGGGTTTGGCGTTTAGGGTTTCAGGGTAATTTCAGACGGTTGATTGGCTTCAGGGTGCTGTGTATTGGATTTCCCTAAACCCGAAGCCCTAAACTCTCAACCCTGGATGCATTCACAATGGATGTGTTCTTTGGCTGAATGGCCCTACAGACTCCAAAACTAACCCTAAACCCTAAACCCGAACGAATCCCCTCTGGCCTGGCAGCTCCCTAAGAATCTGCCGGAGGATGCGCGGGAGGGAGATGAAAGTCGCCTTCAGGCAGGGCACCTTCGGCTTGTGGGGTGGCTCCCTACAGGGTTTAGGGTTAAGGGTTTAGAGTTTGGGGTTTAGGGTTTGGGGTTTAGGGTTAAGGGTTTAGAGATTGGGGTTTAGGGGACCCAGAGTAGGCCCTTACTTCCCATTTGGAAGGTTTAGCTTCCCGAAAAATCCTTGTAAAGCCAAGAAGGGTACTCTTTTTCTTCCTAGGCTACTTCTGGGTCTACTATATGTATCGGAATAGAACTACATGGTCATATATGTGTATACATGCATTTCTAGCAGCTATACATTATGTAGAATTATTATTCATTATTCATATGTAGATAGTTCTATTTGTGAACTTTTTTTATAGCTTTATATAGTTATGATAGCTGCATGTATTTATTTTATTATACATAACTATACAGTTACATACAGCGAGAAATAGTTGCATGTATATACAAAAAAGAAGGTCATAGCTATAGATAGGTGTATTATATATATATATATACAGTTATAGAAACACGATATGAATGTGCCTCTGCATCCCCCAGCCCTACGTCAAATCAAGATCCCGAGATGGGATCTCTAGCTGTGCCCTGCGCGTCGTACCTGAGCCCTACCTACAACAATCCCTATACTACTTCCCAAGCCCCCCCCCCCCCCCCATGTATCCTGTACTGCTTCCCAAGTGTCCCCCCCCGATGTATCCCTATACCTATACTACTCCCAAGCGTACCCCCCCCCCCCCCCCCCGCCCCCCCAAGTATCCCTATACTACTTCCCAGGCGCACCCCCCCCGCCCCCGCCATGTTGGATGCCTACATTCACTTCTCCCCCCATAGGCACCGGTAAGGCAACCCCAAGCCGCAACTCGTCAGGGTTTTGATCGTCGGGCTTAGGGCTTAGGGTTTTAGGGGTTTATGGGGTTTGGGGGTTTGGGGTTCAGGGTTTCGGGGTTTTGGGGTTTTGGGGTTTTTGGGTTTTAGGGTTTTGGGTTTTGGGTGCGGGCGGCGGCTGTGTCCCTAGTTTTGGTGCCCAAGCCCTCCCAGGTCGGGCGGGCTCAAGCATGGCTTGAGTCATCACGATCCAGTGAAAGAATGGCTCATGTGAATGTGAATAATAAATATTATTATTAGTATTATTATTATTATTATCATTATTATTATCATAATGATAATAATAAAAAAAGAAGAATATTAAAAAAAAGTTCGGTTCCCTTCAGGGCCCAAGAAGCAGGCGAATCACTCGGGCTTCTGGTCTGTAGGATTCAGGGCCCGTGGGGGGGTCTCACCGCCGGGCGGCTAAGGATCGCATCCAGATGTGACTCTTGTTTGCCCTCATGATTGCAGCCCAGACAGGGTTAGGGTTTAGGGTGTAGGGTTTAGGGTTCAGGGTTCAGGGTTCAGGGTTTAGGGTTTAGGGTTTAGGGGAGAGAGAGGGAGAGAGAGACCTTATTTAGGGATATCTTGGGAACCAACGTTCCCGTCTAGGGTAACCAACCCCAAAAACGGGCACCCCTTTTTTGATATGGTTACTGGGCTACCAAGATATGTTCAACAGCTCTTAGGCTTGCTGTTGGCTAGTAGGGAATGGGGGAATGAGGTACCCCATATCCCCCTATACATACCCTTTAAGGGATTACAAAGGATACCTCATACTAACCAACAGAAAGCTTAAGGGCCAACCACGTGAAGGCACAACAGCAGCAGCTGTCGAACCTCGACGAGCGCTTGAAGCAGGCCTTTCAGGACCTGCGCCGGTCGCAGTGCTTCGGGCTCCGTGGTCTCCTAGGGTAGGGTTTAGGGTTTAGGGTTTAGGGTTTAGGGTTTAGGGTTTAGGGTTTAGGGTTTAGGGTTTAGGGTTTAGGGTTTAGGGTTTAGGGTTTAGGGTTTAGGGTTTAGGGTTCAGGGTTCAGGGTTCAGGGTTCAGGGTTCAGGGTTCAGGGTTCAGGGTTCAGGGTTCAGGGTTCAGGGTTTCGGGTTCAGGGTTTAGGGTTCAGGGTGTTTGGCACACCTGCAATCGACAGGGGACCTGGCCCTGTCACGGCCGGAGCCAGTGTCGGAGCCGTCAAGCGTCGCCGCCAAGTCCGCTGCGAAGCGCATCACAGTCACACCAGCTCTGGAGGAGCTGAGGGAAGCGGCGGAGGCCCATCCAGCGCCTTGGCAGAAGAGGATGCTTCCAAGCTGCCGAGAGTTTTGCCACGCCTTATCAATTGGGCTTCATTTGCTTCTCTCACCCTCATCTTCTAATGCGCCTCAAGAAAGAAGAACCCAAGAGCGCAATGTTAGTACGTTGAACCATTCATTATAAGACAAGAGCAGTACTTGAATCGGGCGAAGAGTCGAACACGTACCGACCTTGGATGCAGCAGCCACATCCGGAGAGACCTGGGGCAAAACGGGTGTTTAGGAACTCGGGCTCCACAATTGTGGCTTTTTCTCTGAACTGCAGACCCCCTAAGCCCTAAGCCCTAAGCCCTAAACCCTAAACCCTAAACCCTAAACCCTAAACCCTAAACCCTAAACCCTAAACCCTAAACCCTAAACCCTAAACCCTAAACCCTAACCCCCCTCCCCCGCTGTCCCATACCGCAAGCCTCTTCTCTATGCGCTCAGGCCCGCAGTCCCCGAGCCCTAGTTTGGGGTTCAGATGGGTTCAGGGTTTTGGATTTAGGGCTTCGGGTTTAGGATCTGGGGTTTGGTTCAGGGTCTAGGATCTAGGGTTTGGGGTTTAGGGCATGTGTTTAGGGTTTGAGGGCATGTGTGCGTCCTTCAGATTTTGTTTCGTCGATCTCTTCTACTTGAGATTTCGTAGTGCGCCCGCAGAAGCATGTGAACGTGAACGGCTTCAGTCCAGGTGTGCACCCAACGAGCCTGATTGCTTCAGGGTTTAGGATTTGGGGTTTAGGATTTGGGGTTTCGGGTTTAGGGTTTAGGGTTTAGCTCAACCCAAACCAAGCAACGCCAGTCAAAAGCCCATTACCGCGGGCCTGTCTGCTTCAAATATTCCTGCTACAGTATAAAGCGGGTTGTTCACACCGCACTGATTTGGAGAGTTCCGTGGCCATGGGCCCCAAACCCTTCGACTTTCTGACTTCAGGTTTACATGTTTGTTATATTTATACAACCCAAGAGAACAGATTTAAATTTACAGTATCCCTAAACCCTAAATCCTAAACCCTAAACCCTAAACCCCAATTTAAGTCATGGTTCTGGAGGAGACTACAGTCTTTCTGTTGATTCCAGGATGCCCAAAGACGGAGCGCCGAAACTGAGGCCCTGCTTCGGTTTGAGATTTGTTCAGGGCTACTTGGCCTGGAGGTCTGCCGAGAGTTGGGCCAGACCAGGGTGAGGGGTCAACCCTAAACCCTACACCTACTGGTTCTTACTGAGGAAGTACCCCTAAACCCTAAACCCCAAAAGGGGATTGTAAAGGGTACCTCATTCCTTCCTTCCCTTTCTACGATCCGGTAAAAACCTTTAGGCCATAGACCTAAACCACTACACCCCGAAGCCTTTGAGGGCTACGGGGCCAGGTTTGAGGGTTTCGGGTTTGGCGACGGTCCATGTTTGCTTTTCGGAAGGGCCTTTGCCGCCAGTTAGGGTTTAGGGGTTTAACCCCCCCCCCCCTCCACCTCAAGGCATTACGACTCGTGCCCCAAGGATCAAAAGGGTTCCCCAAAACCCAAGGGTGCAACCTCACGGGTCCAAGGTACAACCCCTAGACCACGTCAGAAACGAGCAGTACATCTTTTTTCAGCGGAAGTCTGATTTCATAGGGTTCTTAAGGGAGGCGGCTTAGGGAGCCTTAAGGAGGAGTAGGGAGTACTAGGGAGCCTTGGGTTACATACCCCCCCTTGAACCCCCTCCCTTCAGAACCCTATAATGATTCAGAGGGCCACGGAGTCAGTCTCAAAGAGGCATGACCAGCACTTTTAGGGTTTAGGGTTTAGGGTTTACACCGACAACATCTCGGGGCAGCCTCAACCCATTGCCTTCGCGCAGCCTGAAACCATTGCCCTTCGTAGCCCAGTAGTACCCTTTGTTGCATTTGTTGTGATTGGATTGTTTCTGAAGTAACCGACCCCCCCCCCCCCCCAATTTTTTGAATGTGGTTACTGGGCGACCAGGTTACAAACGAACAAATACCTACATAACCCCTAACCCCTAACCCCTAAACCTTAAACCCTAAACCCTAAACCCTAAACCCTAAACCCTAAACCCTAAACCCTAAACCCTACACAATCTAAACCCTACACAATTCTGCACACAAAGTGGAAGGCCAGGTAGGGCAAAAGGAAAGCCTCAAGCCCTCAACCCTAAACCCTAAACCCTAAACCCTAAACCCTAAACCCTAAACCCTAAACCCTAAACCCTAAACCCTAAACCCTAAACCCTAAACCCTAAACCAGAAACCCTAAACCCTAAACCCTAAACCCTAAACCCTAAACCCTAAACCCTAAACCCTAAACCCTAAACCCTAAACCCTAAACCCTAAACCCTAACCTAACCCCACTCTTGGGCCTAGAGACCCTGAGACCCCTGAGGCGCGGCTCCTGGAGGTGTTCAGTGAGCGCTCGCAGCTCCTCCGCAGGGACGCCCGGGTGAGGGTTAAGGGTTTAGGGTTTTGGGTTTGGGGTTTGGGGTTTAGGGTTTAGGGTTTAGGGTTTAGGGTTTAGGGCAACAAGGGGGTTTCGGGAGGTTAGGGAGTTTAGGGAGTTCCCGGTGTGCTTTTTGAGTTGTCGCGGAACTTGAGCCTCTGTGATCCTCTCAGCCGTGCAGGCCGTCGTCTATAGATTCTATCGTGTGCTTTTCCATCGGTTTAGGGTTTAGGGTTTAGGGGCGGGTGTCTTTAGGAGGGTTGGTTTCTTGGTTTTGTGTGGTGGAAGTGGTTGCTAGGGCCACTTCGCTTTCGGCTTTCGAAGATCAGAAGACCAGGGTTCAACCAGAGAGTCGGGGTGGGGGGGGGGAGGGGTTAAGATTATTCTAGTGTTTTTTGGGGGCTTCTTAAGCAATCAGTACTGGGATGTTCCCGCGTTCTACTACGCAACAGTCCTTAATAGGGGCTAGAGAACCCCCATTATCATCCCTATTCAGGACTGTTAGTATGCGGAACTTCCCAAAATTAATAATTGCTTAAGGGCCCTGGGTTTAGGGTTTAGGGTTTAGGGTTTAGGGTTTAGGGTAGTCCATGAAGGCAGTCTTCACGAAGCCCAACTTAGGGCTTCAAAGTCGAAGGGTCTTGGGTTGGCAACATTGTAGGGTTTAAGGGTTTAAGGGTTTAAGGGTTTAGGGTTTAGGGTTTAGGGTTTAAGGGTTTAAGGGTTTAGGGTTTCGGGTTTAGGGTTTAGGGTTAGGGTTCATGCAAAAGGGTTTAGGTTTAGGGTTTAGGGGGCTTGAGGGTTACCTACGCCTTGAAAGGCGACGCCGTGGAGCGAGAAGGACTGCACGAAGCCTCTGATAGCTTCCCGCCATCAGGGTTGTTCCTCAGCAAGCTCCTCTTGCACGTGGGTCCTAAACCTTAAACCCTAAACCCTAAACCCTAAACCCTAAACCCTAAACCCTAAACCCTAAACCCTAAACCCTAAACCCTAAACCCTAAACCCTAAACCCTAAACCCTAAACCCTAAACCCTAAACCCTAAACCCTAACAAACCTTCAAGGCTCATACCCTAGTAGCACCTGTTGCTCTGACCTGGTCCGCACATAGAGACCGCACCGGCCTACTAAGTTCAGTGGGCTTAGGCTTTAGGGTTTACAGGGTAAGGGTTGAGGGGTCAGGGCTTAGGGTTCAGGGTTGGGGGTTCAGGTTGTAGGGTTAGGGTTTAGGGTTTAGGGTTTACAGGGTATTGGGTTACGGGTTTGGGGTTAAGGGTTTAGGGTGTAGGGCTTAGGGTTACAGGTTACGGGTCTAGGGTTGAGGTTTGGGGTTTAGGGTTTAGGGTTTATAAGGGCTTAGGGTTAAGGGTGTATAGGGACTCAACCAGAGACTAAACATCCAGACGGCGAGCACCAATGACCACCCAAGCCACTTGAAACCCAAAGCCACGGGCGGTGCTGCCCACCTTTGCCACCGGAAAACCGTGAGGCTTAGGGGATTTGGGGGGATGGAGGCTTAGGGCTTTAGGGTTGAGGGTTGAGGGTTGAGGGTTTAAGGTTTAGGGCAGATCCTGAACCCCAAGCCCAAAGCCCTGCATATCCTAAAACTCTAGGGCCCAGAGTAGGCCCTTATTCCCTTCTTTAAGGGTTTTGGCTTCCTTTTTGGCCAACCCTACATACCCTAAACCCTAAACCCTAAAGCCGCAACGCTGGTTTCAACTCCATGCTCTGGTTTCCTGGCGCAGGAGGTCTCCGACAGAGTGCCGAGGAACTGCTCCACAGGTCTAAGACCCAGTTTGTAGGCCCTTGTTCTCTTGTTTAGGGTTTAGGGTTTAGGC
The DNA here is from genome assembly GCA_905221605.1 of Symbiodinium natans. NCBI lineage: Eukaryota > Dinophyceae > Suessiales > Symbiodiniaceae > Symbiodinium > Symbiodinium natans. The sequence goes on along the minus strand of CAJNDS010002203.1, from coordinate 78,632 downwards.
CTAGGACCCAAAGTAGGCGCTTCTTCCCTTTTTTTGGGCGTTTAGGTTCCAAAAAGGGTACCCTCTGTATTCCTAGGTTACTCTAGGGTCGAGGTGCCCATCGTTCAGCAAGGGCGGAAGAGTGACGGGTGCCTTTTTTTGAGGCACATTGATGTTCTTCTGTTTCTTGCTCTGCTTCTTCTTCTGATTCTTCTTCTTCTTCTTTTTCTTCTTCTTCTTCTTCTTATTCTTCTTCTTCTTCTTCTTTTGCGTGTGTGTGTGTGTGTGTGTGTGTGGGGGGGAGGGAGGAGGGCTTGTCTGTGGTTCTGGGCTTTCGAGTGAGAATGTTTCTGATGATGGTTCGTGCTTACCCGAGCATGTAGATATCCCTGAACACCGATGCCCCCGGCCACACATGTTCTATTCAGGGAGGCTCAAGATGGGTGGGTGAGGGGTAGGGTTAAGGGGGTTCAAGGCGGGAACTCAGCCACTGCGTTTTTGGGGTTGTACTGCAGCGACTTCCCGCCTCCACAAAAGAAAAACAATCTAAAAGCCTTCAAATCCCATATCTCGTGCGGAGACGCGATACTTGTGCTATATTTAAGAGATTGGTACCAACCTACATGTTTGCGAGGGTATATGAAGCGTAAGCTTTTGTGATATTTCCACGACCGAAGCATTTCGGCGACTGTGTCTTCAACAAGTTTCGCGTCTGCTGCTCGTTCAAAAAACTGTCCCGAGAGCGGGTTCAGTTAAGAGACTTCCCATCTTGGGTCGTGTAGTGTTATCCAGACCAGGCGTTTTTACAGGGTCTCAAGGTGCGATGGCTAAACAGGTGAGGGAGATAGTACTACATTACCTGTCCAGCCGTGGAAACCTTAGCTGCCCAAGAGTCCGTCCATGAAGAGCACACGTTAATAACATTAAGTTTTACGGGTGAGTGAAACGCACAGCGTACAATGATATCATAACATAGTGCTTTCATGAGGTTGTTTCGTTCATGTGTTCACACCCCTAATAATAGTACTTTGAAGGGACCGCATGATTAACATCTTCATGTCGTGGGTGACCTGAATGGAGGAGAAAAGTCCTAAGGAAAGTCTTTATCCCTGTAATAATTAGTAATGTTAAGGGGCCACATAATAGCAATATTCTGAACGCGGAAAAGTACAGCATTATTTGTATGGACAAAAGACGTCTTTTACCCTGTCATTGCCTTAAGAATGGCATTATTAGCCCAATCCTTCAGAATCAACTTAACCTTACATTTGTGTAAAAGCCCTTAGTCTGTTTCTTATTTTGAGGGAGTTGTCTTGTTTCTGAAGCTCTGTTATTTGTATCCTTGTTTTGGACATCGTTGTATTTATTATCTTGTCCAACTTTAGGGATGGGGCCTGGAGAAGCTTTGTGAATTAACTTATGCTAATACACTTATTTTATGTACTGCTGCTATATCTTTTGGAAGTGCTTTTGTAAATTTAGAAATATCCTCACAATTTACTATTTTCTTCACTTTGTGGTCATTCTATTTATCTTATCTTTTTATTAGTTTGTAGATTAAAGAATTTCGGATTACATTAATGATTCACTTTATACTCGTAGGTGTCTACTCTGTTTTCTTACAGCATTACATTTCTTTCATCTAGTTCTTGGTATTTGCTTGTTTTTGTTATCTTGCTTTTCGCATTCACGCCTTGTCTGGCTCCAGATTTGGCCCGACACGTGTGCGCATGCTTCATCAAACGTGAGAGTGCTGTCTTGGATTTCCTGGTCGGCTGCATAACTTCCCATGGTGTGCACAGGTGGAGTACGACAAAACTCTAATCTTAGTAAGCAAGGCTCGTAGAAACTAATAAACAAACACCCAAACCCAAAAACAATACAAAACAACAAAAGCCTAAACATACTAATTTTGCAGGACTCGTGGGAAACTGGGACACCGAAACCTAAAAAATCAGACCAAAAAAACAATTCCCCAAAACCAAAAAAAACAATACCAAAAACACCAAAACAACCAATTTTCCGGGACTTTTGATCCGTAAGCTCATTTCCACAGATTTCACAGAGTCCCGGAAAATTAGTTTTTGTTGATTCTTTTGGTTTTCTTTGCTTTTTGTGTTGATTTGATTGGTTGTCGGTGTTCCTGTTCTCCCAAAAGTCTTGCGAAATTCATATTTTTGGAGTTTTGCCTATTTTTTAACATGGTTTCTGCGGTTTTAGCAATTCTGGCCTGATTGCCAAACCTCAAAAATGCAGCGGCTGAGAAACCGCTTTGAACCGTTTAGGGTTAGGGGTGAAGTTGCCAACCCTGACCCCTACACCCAGCTAGGCGTGATGGACTACCCTAAAACCTGAAAGAACGTAGGCCCCAGTTAAGCCCCAAGCCCAGACCCTACAAGGGCCCCCCCCCCCCCCCGCAAGGGACCCTACAAGGCCCTGAATGGCGCAAAAAGGAGAAAAAAAACCAAAACCTATGTGCCCTAACCCTCCGACGAGCCCTACAAGTAACCTCCACCCTAAAGGTCCCTACACTCTGCGACGCACGCAGCTCCGACACAAAACCTTGGGATGTCCCCCCCCTATACTAACAGTCCTTCATGGGGATGATCGTACCCCCTGGTAGAATCCTTATTTATGACTGCTGGCATATGGGGCAACATCCCAAACATAAACCCCAAAACCCTAAACCCCAAACCCTAAACCCTAAACCCCACACCCTAACCCGAAACCCGAAACCCGAAACCCCAAACCCCAAACCCCAAACCCCAAACCCCAAACCCCAAACCCCAAACCCCAAACCCTAAACCCTAAACCCTAAACCCTGAACCCTGAAACCTGAACCCTGAACCCTGAACCCTAAACCCTCAACCCCACACCCTAAACCCCAAACCCCAAACCCCAAACCCCAAACCCCAAACCCCAAACCCCAAACCCCAAACCCCAAACCCCAAACCCTAAACCCTAAACCCTAAACCCTACCCTTTTTTTCCGCGCGGAAAGGTTCTTGGAGCGCGAGGTGCCCGAGCTCCGAAGCCGACTCACCAAGGCGGTTTGGAATTTTTTGGGTTTTAGGGTTTGTTGTTTCTTTTAAGGTTTGTTAAAGGTTTTGTTCAGGATTTTAGGGCTTTTTCGGGGTTTTCGGATTCTTGGGTTTTTTGTGACTTGTTTAGGGGTTTTAAGGTTTATTGAGGGTTTTAAGGGGGGTTTTTGGGGTTTTTAGGGTTTGGGGTTTTCAGGGTTTAAGTTTTGAGAGGTTGAGGTTTGAGGGCTGAAAGGTGAGGATTTGGGGGTTCGGTTTGGGGCTTAGGGCTCAGGCTTTAGGGTTTAGTGGTCTTCTAGCACATACATACATATACATATATATATATATATGTATATACATATATACAAGATACATAGTAGATATGTCATATTCATATACTTCATAATTTTTCATTGTAGTAGTAGATAGATCGAAAGTGTGGAATTGTGGAGAACGTAGAGAGGTTCCAGCGGCTCGGAGGGTTTGAGGAACCTTGCAACTTGAGGACTGCGGCACTTTGGGGCGTAGAGAGAACCAGGACTTAGAGAGCGACCGCAGGGTTTAGGGTTTAGGGTTTAGGGATTAGGGTTTAGGGTTTAGGGTTTAGGGTTTAGGGCTTTGTGGTGGTTTAACAAAGAGTGTTTAGGGTTTGGCCCTGCAATCCTAAGCTCTATGGAGCAACCCTCAGTTTGGCCTAGCACACTCAGATATGAGTATACCTTACAATAGTTGTCCTATTTCGGCATACTCCTATACTAGTATACTATGATCTGCAGTATTGTAAGATTTCGGTCTAAACGTCCTTCTCTTTGTTTTTCGATTTGGAGGTTTTCGAAAATAGCGGACCCCCAATTTGGATCCCCTAATAGTAGGATTCCCTTAAAAAAAGGACCCCCAATAAGGTAGCCCCTAATTTCGGAAACCCCCTTGTTTCGCGGGCGATGTACGGTTTTGAGCTTAGGGTGTTGTGAGTGACGTGACTTTAGTCGGTGTCTCTGGCCTGGGTTTTTGGTGCAAGACCACTGAAATGACTGAAGCAGGGCAACAGCTAGGGCCTAAGGCAGCTGCCTTCAGAAATAGTGAACCCTTCAGTCCTGAAACCATCTTCGACATTGACCCCAAAGACTTGCCATCAGCCCCAACAAGAAGAGGCGTCGGAGGAGCGCACGGCCTTCCAGCAAAGGGCACTGGATCGCGTGAGGTCACGACCCACCCGGTGTAGGGTTTTAGGGCTTTAGGGTTTTAGGGTTTTAGGGTCTTGCTGTGGGGGGGATCTTGGCATGGGCAGGAGGCAGCTGACGGGGCCTTGTTGAGCCACGTTACATCAAAACAGGGGGGCCCCTTGAATTCCGATTACACAGTAAACTCCAAAAGTTAGAACATCCTTATCCCCATACCCCAAAAGGAAAACTAAAGGGAATCCCAGCTCTAGTCATCCTTAAACCATGTTCCAAGTTTCTGGAGTTTACTGTAGGTTCTGGAAGAGTCACCGGTGTCTGACTCAGATCAGTTGCCGTTGCTTTCACGGGCTGTTGGGAGATTGGTAAATGCACTGGTATTCTCAGACCCAGCAGCGACCGAGCATGGGGGAAGTCCGCACATGCTCTCTTGCGCCACAGCCGGACACGTTCACACCTTCATGGCCCGATGCTTCAGCGACTTCACACAAACATGCTGAGGACACCGAACCTGCGTGTCTGCGCCATGGCTCCCGCCCCCGTCGAAGTCGTCGAAGTTGAGCCCGTCACCGACGACGTGCAGAACTCGTTCGAGGTGGAGAAGCCCAAGAAATCCCGAGCGGACTCGCCGGCACCCAAAAAGGAAGGGAAGGAATCCAAGGAACAGGACCTCAAGGACGTCGCGAAGATTCTCGCTGCTGAGGCCCTTGACAAGAAGGCGACAATGCAGACGCAGACTCCAGCAGCAGCGGCAGCAGCAGCAGCTCCAGCAGAAGCCAAAACAACGTCTTGCCGCGTTCACGACAAGAAGAAGCTTGCAGCCCTGATCATCGTGGTTTGTGCCCTTCTCGCTACCGGCATGTTCGAGGACTATCGCGCACGCGGCCTTGCCATCATGAAGCTAGCCACCGTGCCCTTCGCCGTGACCACATCGCTCATGGGTGTGGCAGCAAGCCTCTACGTGCTGCGCGGCAAGTTTGGCAAGCTCAGCATCCCGTTCCGTACAGCCAAGAAGGATGACTGAGCCAAGGGAGGAAGAAGTAATGATCTCTCATGACTCACAGGTATGGGTGGTGCTTCTGATGGGGTGTGAAGAGCCTCTCCGTGATGTGACGTGATTTGAGAGTGTATTCTAGGCCCATGCTCGTCAGCCAACCGTATTCATTTAAAGTGTTGGCCATGGGCAGAGGACTTCAAAGGCATGGGACGCAGTTTGTTTGTGATGATCGGATCGTATTCCGAACCTACAAGTGGGTTGTACACGCTGCTGCACAGCTTTCACTTAACATGAGTTCGCCGTTAGTCCTCTGAAAATGAAGCGAAGCTTTGCTTAATTCGATCCCTCCCCCCCCTACCGCCTGCAGAGCGGGGAACGCGTGTGCTTCCCTTCCGCACGTATGCCTGCTCACTCCGTGGCAGCTACAGACTACACTGCCATGCAAGGTGTGTGTGTGAGTGGAGGTCGCAAGAGGGCAAAGCGGGATTGGCAGAAGACGAGCATGAGCATTTCCAACATGCATGACTTCGAAGCACTTGAACACCCGCCCCTCTCCATGCTTTTGGAAGACCCTGTGGGAAAAAGCAGGTACATCGCTGAGCGCTTGGCAGTTTGAGATTCGGCCTCGGATCTCTGAGGATGTGCGTGATCTTCAAGCTTAGCAGGACATCGCATTGCTTAGGGTTTAGGGTTTAGGGTTTAGGGGGTTGGCACCTGAACCTCCAATAGTTAGCAGATGGCATCCTGGCACCCACAGTTGCTGAAATTTCGTGAGTGTGTGAAACGCAGCGGCGAAAAGCAAGCTGCTGCATGCTCTTTAGGGGCTGGCTAGTTTGGTTTAGGGTTTAGGGTTTAGGGTCTAGGGTTTAGGGTTTAGGGTTTAGGGATTAGGGGTAGTTAACCTTCAACCTTTTTGGTTGTAATAGAATCCTACTGCCCATAGAAGGTTGACCTTTTTTGGCCTAGGGTGTCCAGCCCCTGGGGCTCTTAGCTACGCCGGACACTGTGAAGGCTAAACTGGGGAAGCCGCACCTTCCGCCAAGAGGGGAGGCAAGTTGTGTGGGAGAAGCCTATTCAGCCTTGCTAGGGTTTAGGGTTTAGGGTTTAGGGTTTAGGGTTTTAGGGTTTTAGGGTTTTAGGGTTTTAGGGTTTTAGGGTTTTAGGGTTTTAGGGTTTTAGGGTTTTAGGGTTTAGGGTTTAGGGTTGGTAGCCCAGTGGTGCCCTGTACCCTTTTTTGCTTATGGGTTCCCTTATCAAGCAGCCCCCACAGAAGGGTGCCCTTATCATGAGATTCTTCCTGGGCTACCAAGCCTATAAGCCCTAAACCACAATCGAGCTGGGTGCTGGGCATTGTGTGGTTTTTGGGGTGCAGCCCCTATGGGGCTGGTTTGGTCAGGTGTTTAAGCTACTTCAGCTTCGGATCTCGTCCCTGCAGTGTATGCAAGTGCCTGGCGGACGGCAAAAAGTCCTTGGTAGCCCAGTGGTACCCTACTGCAAGTCAGAAGTTGTAGGCAGAGTACCAACTGCCGATAGCAACGATAGTTGAATCAGTAGTCGAAATAGTCGCAAGAATGAAGCTTCTTGGACACTTGAGTTTTATCAAGTAGCATGATGTCCTGCGCCCTGGACGAACTTTCTGAACGAAAAACAGCGAGAGAGAGAGAGAGAGCGCGAAAGAAAGGAAAAACCCTAAATCCTAAACCCTAAACCCTAAGTAACAAATTCAGGGTTGCTCCTGAACCTTCGGCCCTGAACCCTAATCACAGCTTGAGAAGTGCAACAAACAAAAACCCAATCATACCATGTAGGGTGCATGGGGTTTAGGGGCCCTAAACCCTAAACCCTAAACCCTAAACTCTACGTTGCAAGTCTCCTTCTTGGCGGGGGCGCCCCACTGGCCCCGTCGAAGAACGACGGGCCCGGCCTCAGGGCACTGCGAGGGAAAAGCGTCACTTAGGGTGCTTGGGGCTTACGTGGAGGTTTAGGGTTTAGGGTTTAGGGTTTAGGGTTTAGGGTTTAGGGTTTAGGGTTTAGGGTTTAGGGTTTAGGGTTTAGGGTTTAGGGTTTAGGGTTTAGGGTTTAGGGTTTAGGCTTCACATCCTTGGGCTCCATGAGAGTGCGACTAACGTGATCAATATCTTGGCGAAAGTTCGAGAAGATATGGCGGGTTACCCTAAACTATAAACCCTAAACCCTAAACCCCCAAATAGCAGCATGCGTTCGGAATGCTCCATATGACAGATGTCAGAATGATTTGCCAGTAAACGTTTTTTTGGGGTTTATTCCAGGGTTCAAAATGGTTGAAAAGCTTAGGGACTGCAGTGCTTTGGGAATGAGGGGGTGTTGGGGCAGTAGCTCCGCTGGAGGCTTATGTCCGCCTTTGTTCTCGCGCAGTTTAGGGTTTAGGGTTTAGGGTGGTTTAGGGTTTAGGGTTTAGGGTTAGGGTTTAGGGTTTAGGGTTTAGGGTTTAGGGTTTAGGGTTTAGGGTTTAGGGTTTAGGGCTTCGGCCAGCTTAGGGCTTTTAACTCCACGGCTCGCCCTTGCCTTCCCAGCACACATGCCACTCCTCAGCCCGCGACTCCGCGCTGCAAGGAACGTGAACCCTCAACCCTAAACCCTAAACCCCAAACCCTAAACCCTAAACCCTAAACCCTAACCCTAAACCCTAAACCCTAAACCCTAAACCCGGCGCCTTAAGCCACCAGAGTCTCCGACGCCCTGCACCCTCAGCCGGGACCCTACACCCTAAAAATCATAAACCCCAAACCCTGAACCCATCCACATGCCGGGTTTAGGGTTTAGGGTTTAGGGTTTAGGGTTTAGGGTTTAGGGTTTAGGGTTTAGGGTTTAGGGTTTAGGGTTTAGGGTTTAGGGTTTAGGGTTTAGGAACCCTAAACGCTAAACCCTCAACCCTCAGTCTGAAGAAGAAGCCTAAACCCTGAACCACTGAAGGCGCAAAGAGGACCCTGAAGTGTGGGAGAAGCCCCAATGGCTGCCCCCAATGCCAGCTACGGCCAGCGCTTCACCAACCTGCCCGCGCCCTGGGAGTTTTGATGAGGGTTCATAGTTCATAGTCTATGGTTTAGGGTTTAGGGTTTAGGGCTAGGGTTTAGGGTTTAGGGTTTAGGGTTTAGGGTTTAGGGTTTAGGGTTTAGGGTTTAGGGTTTAGGGTTTAGGGTTTCCCGAAATTAGGGGTACCTTGTTGGGGCCATGGGAAAAAGGGATCCTACTTTTCGGCGTCTCTCGAAGGGTCCCTTATGTTCGTACCCCCATATGGGTTTTGGGGGGTTTAGGGCTTCGGGATTCGAAGCAGGAACGTTCTTCCAATCACCCTAAACCCTAAACCCTAAACCCTAAACCCTAAACCCTCGCAAAATGAAAGCTTTGAAGCGATGGCTCAAGGCATCTGTGATGTCTGCGGCATTCCAGTTCGTGGTTTGGTTTAAGCGGCTAGTGAATTATCCTAAACCCTAAACGCTCAACCCTCAACCCTGAACTCCCTGAACTCCCTGAACTCCCTGAACTCCCTGAACCCTGAACCCTGAACCCAACACAGCCAATCATCCCTTCGACCGGACACGCTGCCTTTTCGTCACCGCGCTCTGCGAATGGCAGTCGCAACGCACTTGCTTCTTGGTAGCCCAGTTGTACCCTGTTCCCGTTTTTTGGTTAAAAAGGTTCCCTTATTGCAGTAACCAACCCAAAAAAGAGGTGCCCCTACTAGAATATTTTGATAATATTATCATATATTTTCGTAACGGTATGGTATGGGTAGTTCTCGAAGGTAAGGTCCCTTTCCGGGTCCTTAGTACAAGGGTGCCGTACTATGTAGGGAGACCCCAAAAAAACCCTAATGTAGAGAAAGACCCAAACCCTCTTGTCCTTCGTGCTAAGCGTGAGGCACTCCCCGAGCCTTGGCATATCGTAAGGTTGGGCTCTGAAGCAATTCGTACACAGCATTCCCTCTTCAGTTGCCCCGTGGCTAGACGGGTGGCAAAAGCCCTAAACCCCAAGCCCTAAACCCTAAACCCTAAACCCCAAACCCCAAACCCTAAACCCTAAACCCTAAACCCTAAACCCTAAACCCTAAACCCTAAACCCTAAACCCTAAACCCTACATACTGGGCTACCAAGGTTTCACACAGAGCTCCGTCACCTCCCGACCCACGGGCTCCGGGCAGCGAGTTCCTCACAGGTCCTCGCCGGGCTTGGCCAGGTCTTCGCCGTGGAGCAGGGGGATTCTAGGACTCAGAGTTTAGGGTTTAGGGTTTAGGGTCTACGTTTTAGGGTGTTTATTTTATTTTTTTTTTTTTTTTTTTTTTTTTTTTTTTTTTGGGGGGGGGGGGGGGGGTTGAGTTCCCTCACAAAACCCGCTTCAAACCCAAAAGGGTTCCCTCTTTTAGTCCTCTTCTAGGTTCCCTTTTGCTTCCCTCGGGCTACTCTTCAACCGAGGACTGCTCCGCCGGGGACTGGTCTCTTGGCAGCCCAGTGGTACCCTTTTCCCCTTTTTTGGGGGTTCAAGGTTCCTTCTAATGTAACCAACCCAAAAAAGGGTGCGCTTATTATAGTACGGTTACTGGGCTGCAAAGGTCTTCGTTGGGCCAGGAAGTTCCTCGAGTCGATGTCTTCGTGAGCCAATCCTGGTCCGCAGGGCGATGGCAGAAAACCTTGGGGCTTTGCTGCTAGGATCCAGAGTAGGCCCTCATTCCCTTTTTTTAGGGTTTGTGTTCCCCTATAAACCCCTTTAAGCCAAAAAGGGCACCCTTTTTTTATTTCTAGGCTACTCCTGGGTCTAGGCTATCATCTGAACTACACGCTGGCGGTGATCGCATCCATGTTCACCTATGTGGCGGCATCCGTCATGTTGCTTCTGCATGCGGGCAGCGTCTCACAGTTGGCAGGGAGCCCCTGGATTTACCCGCTGACCGTGGACTTGCCCTTGACCGTCTTTTTCCTGATGTTCCTAAAGCCCCCTTCGGAGATGTTTGTTGTTTGTAGTCATAAAAAAAAACCCAGGGGGATATCAAAAAGACTAGTCGTTTTTGATATTGCTATTGTTTTGATAATGGAATATTAAGAACAGTAGTAGTACCATAATTCTATATTCTTTTATTATTAAGTTTCTAGGGGGAGTGTAGGTTCTTCTTCGGCCACGTCCTGACCTGTGGATGCCTTTCCCCATCCATCTGGGTGGACAAGCTGTGCATTCCGCAAGGACTATATACAGCCACCCTTAGGAAGTATTGTGTATTGTTATTGAAAAACCCAACGGACTCTTTCTCTTCAGGTCCTAAGGTAAGTATAGAGGAGATGAGGCCATCAAGCAGAAGTACGTCAGGGCTTTGCCGGATTTCGTGCAGCGATGTTCCACCATGCTCGTTTTATGGGACTCGACCTACTTTGAGCGCCTGTTCTGCAACATGGAGCTGGCTGTCTTCTTGAAGTACCAGTCCGGCCGCCACCTTGTCGTGTTGCCGCTATGGCTTCCGCCCTGGCTACTCCTGGCCGTGCTCTTCGACTGGGTAAGCGTTCGATGCCTCGTTTTTCGTCTTCTGTGTTGGGCACAGGGCTTTTTTCTGAATCTGCCACTGCCCGCTTCCTATCCGCACCTGGAAGCCCTGCTGCGCGTGCTTTTATACACTCTCGTTACGGGATGTGCTTACCTCCCGGCGGGAGTTGCGGCGGCAATTTCGTTTTCAATGAAGCTGAAGCAGCACGGAGAGATGTTGGAGCGGCTTGCTTCTTTCGATGTGCGCTACGCCAAGTGCACAATCGGCGCGGATCGGCCCATCATTGAGGCAACGATTGCCCAGCTGTACGATGAAATTGACGACTTACCGATACTAGGTGGGACTTTACTACAACTTTCGCACTTTCTGAGTCTTGGGGTTCCTCTAGTTTCATATTAAGGGAGCTAAAAGTTGAACCTTTATTGGGGGGTTAAAGGGCAACCAAGGATATCTGCAGCTGTTGAGGCGCCGGAGGTTGCTGCTGCTGTTAGCAGGCAGGAAAGTGCCCAGCTGTTGGCGAATGCGGAGATCCTCAGGGATCCTTCTATCCGGAGCCTGACAAGCTATCCTGACCAAGAGGAGAGCCTGGATGCTTTCAACATGGAAGTCCGAGGACAGTTGCGCGCCGAAGTCATACGGCAATCTGGCAGCGCCACAAGTCTGCCGCTGTCGGTCTGCATGCAGGCGTTCGCGCCCCTCTTCTTCCACATCTGCTCTTCATGCTTCTTGGATTGCGATGGACTGGGAGGATGTGCTGCTGCACTCAAGTCACAAGGCTTTGACTCCTTCAGGACCCTGATACTCGTGGACATTGCTAATCTGTTCTTCAGCTGCTTGTCATTGTCCATCATCTTCCCATGCATCCTACATGCACAACACTGGGGCTTCAAACACACACGATCGCCTTGCGCGCACGCCTGCTTCGCGGCAGCGAGCACCTTTCTGGCATACTTCTATGCCTTCGCGCTGCTGGGCATCAATGGGGGCAACGCAGTGGCGCTCGGCACGAGAGGCGCAACTCCCACATGGCTCCTGTGGACCCTGTCCGTTGGCGCGTTCTCCGCACTCCAATGGTTCCTGATCTTCTACAACCAGGGCACGCCGACGCCCGCTTCCTCGTGTCGAGCCCTGATCTGTGATACGAAGCCGACGGGTATGGAGTAGGGATGGTTGTTCCCCACCCTCGGTGTGGGGTTGTTAATTAGATTTTAACCTCAACTCCTCTCCTCGCCCAGAACTCTTCTCCTCGCCCGGTCTCCCATGCAGAGTGTCCCTGGAGTGCCCAACCCCAGGTTATCTCTACCCAGAGAGGGTGGGGATCTTTGAAGTAATTAAAATAATCCCTAAACCCTAAACCCTAAACTTTGTTCCAGCCTTTGAAAAGTTCTGGGCTTGAGGTTCCACGTATCCTACAGCCGCACGTGTCGCTAGTTTGCCGGTCGCTCCAGGCTCACTTCTCCAACAGCTGAACTTTAAACTTTCTGGGTTTAGGGTTTAGGGTTTAGGGTTTAGGATTTAGGGTTTAGGGTTAGTAGGAGTCATAAAGTTTAACCTTTTTTCCCTTGGTTATTGGAGAAGTAAGACAGAGAACCTGTTGCAAGGGCCGAGGAGGACACTAGGAAAGACCTTCCGAGTCCAGTGCAGGCACTGGGATTCGAGGTAGACATGTGTTTAGGGTTTAGGGTTTAGGGTTTAGGGTTTAGGGTTTAGGGTGCTTGTGTGGCCAAGATTCCTGAAGCGAGACGAGACAAAGTATGAGCAAGCATCTAGCAGAGAGATGGTTGAAGGGCTCAGGCGCAAAGTTGTTCCTCTAAGCCAAGGTTAGCATTTTTCCTGACAATTATCTTCTTTTTTCTCCGGCCTATGTCCTGACGATTCGTCTATTTTAAGTGGACTGTATCTAAGTCGATTTATAAAATAGGTTTTGAAGATCATAGCTTATTCCTTGAAATGGGCTTTCTTCGTGTCAGAAATATAACAGAAAAAAACATGTTCAAATGCTAGAAAAGAAACTGGAATGCTGTGGTGCCCTTCTTCTCTTCAAGGACAATGGGGGTCATAGGTTCCTAAAGAGCCAGAATCCCGAACCCTAGAACGCCTGCACGCCCTAAACCCTATCACCCTCCAAAACCCCGCCCCGGCCCCCCCCACCCCCCCCCCCCCCCAAAAGAAATGAATTATAATAATGATAATAAAGCCTTCATGAATGAATCTCCCTTTGGCGTTCGGGTTTAGGGTTTTTAGGGGTTTTGGGTTAAAATAAGGTTTAGGTTTTTGTGGGTTTTGGGTTTCTACGGGTGTGTTTCTGTTGGGGATTTTGAGGGTTTGGGGCTTTTAGGGTTTCAGGGTTTTTGCGTGTTTAGGTCTTCTAAGGGTATGCTGTTTTGGGGAGTTTTGAGGGTTCAGGGCTTTTACGGAAATATTGTTTCGGGGTTTGGAGGGCTTAGGGCTTTAGGTGTTTAGGGTTTCTACGTGTGTATTGTCTGGGGTTTTGAGAGTTGAGGGCTTCTGGGGGTTCAGGGCTTCTAGGTGAATGTTGCTTTGGGGTTTTAGGGCTTAGGGCGTTTTGGGGTTTAGGGTTTCTACGGGTTTAGGGCTGAGGGTTTCTATGGGGTTTAGGGCTTCTACTAGTTCAGGGCTTCTTCGGGTACATTGCTTTGCGGTCTTGAGGCTTTAGGGCTTTTAGGGGTTTAGGGTTTCTACGGGTCTAGGGCTTCTGTAATTGTTTTAGGGTTTTGAGGGTTTAGCGCTTTTGCGGGTTTAAGGTTTCTACGGGTTTAGGGCTTCTACGGGAGTATTGTTTTGGTGTTTTGAGGGCTTAGGGCTTTTACGGGTTTAGGGCCTAGGGTTTCTATGGGTTTGTTGGTTTGGTGTGTTTAGGGCGAACAGATCTTTACAGGCTTGGCACGAAACCCACGCTAAACACTAACCCTAAAACTTAACCCCAAGCCCTTAGTAATAAACCCTCAACACGTAAACACGAAACCCTAAGCACTAAACCCTAAACACTAGACCCTAAACCCTAAACACAACACTACACCCTAGACACTAAACTCACTAAACCCTAAACAGCAAAACTAACCCCTAAACACTAAACCTTTCTGGGCTGACTGAGTGGCTTTTTCAAAGCAAAACATCAACGGAATATGGCACCCAGGAAATTCGCGAAATGAATGTCTGTTTTGATAAAGATTACATGGTTCTCTTTGAAAAATTGAGATTTTGTGCGACATGAGAAGCCAACCTGTAGCCAGAGTTCCGGAGCTGAAGGCCACTTTCGAGCTAGAACAGGTGCCCTGGGATGGGGTTTAGGTTTAGGGTTTAGGGTTTAGGGTTTAGGGTTTAGGGTTTCTTTGTTGGGTTTAGGGCTTAGGGGTTTTGGGGTTTAGGCATGAAAGGGGGATTCGAAGCAGGAATGTTCTTTCAATCATCTTTTGGTCCCTAGTAGGATGGAAGTTTTGAAGCGACGGCTCAAGGCATCTTTGATGTCTGCGTTCCAGTTCGTAGTGTGGTTGAAGCGGCTAGGAAATGATTCTAAACCCTAAACCCTAGACCCTAAACCCTAAACCCTAAACCCAACAAAGCCCATCATCCTTTTGACCACGCTGCCTATAGTCACCGTGCTCCGTGAATGGCAGTCGCAACGCACTTGTTTCTTGGTAGCCCAGTGGTACCCTTTTGCCTTTTTTGGGTTTAGGGTTTAGGGTTTAGGGTAGCCAACCCAAAAAGGCTGCCTCTCATTTTAATATCTAGGACCCAGAGTCCAGAGTAGGCCCTTATTCCTTTTTTTTCGGAGTTTAGGTTCCCTTAAAAGACCCTCGAACCCAGAAAGGGCACCCTGTTTTATTCCTAGGTTACTCCTGGTCTAGACTTGGCTTTCTTCTGGCTGGCTCTTCGGACTTTAACTTTTTGGTTTCTGTAGCAACTACTATAAGGAGCCTAAAAGTTAAACTTTTAGGAGGGCTTCCGAAGTCAGCCAAGTAGATATCTAAGGGTAGTTTAGGGTTTAGGGTTTAGGGTTTAGGGTTTAGGGTTTAGGGTTTAGGGTTTAGGGTTTAGGGTTTAGGGTTTAGGGTTTAGGGTTTAGGGTTTAGGGGTTTCATGGGCCCTTCTAGGGTCCCTTACCTCCTTTAAGGCGTTCTGAAGTCTGGACCCTTGGGTTGTATAGGGTAAACCGCGTTTAAGGGCCCATATTAAGGGACCATGGAACTACCCTAAGAAGATAGAGAGCTACCCTAAACCCTAAACCCTAAACCCTAAACCCTAAACCCTAAACCCTAAACCCTAAACTGCATGCTGCGCTACCAAGGTTTCACACAGAGCTCCGTCACCTCCCGACCCGCGGGCTCCGTGCGGTGAGTTCCTGGCAGGTCCTCGACGGGCTTGGCCAGGTTTTCGCCGTGGAGCGGGGGGATTCTAGGACTCAGACTGGTGCTTGCTGTTTAGGGTTTAAGGTTTAGGGTCTACGGTTTAGGGTGTCCTTGTTCTTTTCTTTTCTTTTTTAATTTTATTAATATATATATATATACCTATATATATATATATTTATTTTTTTTTTGTTTTTTTTTTTTTGGGGGGGGGGGGGGTCGGCCTGATAAAACCCCTGTTAACCCAAAAGGGCTCCCCTCTTATTCCTATAGGCTCCCTCTTGCTTCGTCGGGTACTGTTGGGCCCTAGGACTGCTCCGCCGGGGACCGGTCTCCACCGGGCCAGGAAGCCCCTCGAGTCGATCTTTTCGTGAGCCAATCCTGGTCCGCAGGGCGATGGCAGAAGACCTTGGGGCTTTGCTGCTAGGATCCAGAGTAGGCCCTCATTCCCTTTTTTAGTACTTGTGTTCCCCTATCAACCCCTTTAAACGAAAAAGGGCACCCTTTTTTATTTCTAGGCTACTCCTGGGTCTAGGCTATCATCTGAACTACACGCTGGCGGTGACTGCATCCATGTTCACCTATGCGGCGGCAGCCGTCATGTTGCTTTTGCATGCGGGCAGCGTCTCACAGTTGGCAGGCAGCCCCTTGATTTACCCGCTGACCGTGGACTTGCCCTTGACGGTCTTTTTCCTGATGTTCCTAAAGCCTTCGTAGGAGTTATTTTTTGTTTTTAGTTATAAAAATCCAAGGGAACATTCAGATTAACAGTAATATTATTACTATCATTCTTAACCCTAAACCTTAAACCAAGTATTATGATTTTTCTTCAGGTTCTAAGAGGGAGTGTAGGTTCTTCTTCGGCCACGTCCTGACCTGTGGATGCCTTTCCCCATCCATCTGGGTGGACAAGCTGTGCATTCCGCAAGGACTATATAAAGCCACCCTTAGGAAGTATTGTGTATTGTAAACCCTAAACCCTAAACCCTAAAGTTCCAACGGACTCTTTTTCTTAAGGTCTTAAGGGTAAGTGTGGAGGAGATGAGGCCATCAAGGAGAAGTACGTCAGGGCTTTGCCGGATTTCGTGCAGCGATGTTCCACCATGCTCCTACATCCCCCTTTGGAACTGTTCTATAATTTTGTTTATATTTAAAACCCAAGAGGATTTTAACAATATCATTTTTATGAAGGTTCTAAGTGGAGTCTAGGCTCGTTTTATGGGACGCGACCTACTTTGAGCGCCTGTTCTGCAACATGGAGCTGGCTGTCTTCTTGAAGTACCAGTCCGGCCGCCACCTTGTCGTGTTGCCGCTGTGGCTTCCGCCCTGGCTACTCCTTGCCGTGCTCTTCGACTGGGTGAGCGTTCGATGCCTCGTTTTTCGTCTTCTGGGTTGGGCACAGGGCTTTTTTCTAAATCTGCCACTGCCCGCTTCCTATCCGCACCTGGAAGCTCTGCTGCGGGTGCTTTTATACACTCTAGTTACGGGATGTGCTTACCTCCCAGCGGGAGTTGCGGCGGCAATTTCGTTTTCAATGAAGCTGAAGCAGCATGGAGAGATGTTGGAGCGGCTTGCTTCTTTCGACGTGCGCTACGCCAAGTGCACAGTCGGCGCAGATCGGCCCATCATTGAGGCAACGATTGCCCAGCTGTACGATGAAATTGACGACTTACCGATACTAGGTGGGACTTTACTACAACTTTCGCATTTTCTGAGTCTTGGGGTTCCTCTAATTTCATATTAAGGGAGCTAGAAGTTGAACTTTTATTGGGGGGGTCAAAGAGCAACCAAGGATATCTGTGGCTGTGGAGGTGCCAGAGGTCGCTGCTGCAGCTGCTGTTAGCAGACAGGACAGTGACCAGCTATTGGCCCACGCGGAGATCATCAGAGACCCTGTTATCCGTGGCCTAACAAGCTATCCTAGCCAAGAGGAGAGCTTGGACGCTTTCAACATGGAAGTCCGAGGACCGTTGCGCACCGAAATCATACGGCAATCTGGCAGTGCCACAAGTTTGCCGCTGTCGGTCTGCACGCAGGCATTTGCACCCTTCTTCTTCTACATTTGCTCCTCATGCTTCTTGGATTGCGATGGACTGGGCGGATGTGCTGCTGCACTTAAGGCGGAAGGCTTTGACTCCTTCAGGACCCTCCTACTCGTGGACATTGATACGATGTTCTTCAGCTGCTTGTCATTGACCATCATCTTCCCATGTATCCTACATGCACAACACTGGGGCTTCAAACGCACACGATCGCCTTGCGCGCACGCCTGCTTTGCGGCAGCGAGCACCTTTCTTGCATACTTTTATGCCTTCGCGCTGCTGGGCATAAATGGGGGCAACGCAGTGGCGCTCGGCACGAGCGGCGCAACTCCCACATGGCTGCTGTGGACCTTGTCCGTTGGCATGTTTTCCGTACTGCAATGGTTCCTGATCTTCTACAACCAGGCATAAGGAGGGACCCCTGCAAGAACCCTCAATTTCTGTAATCTTCTTCCCCTATAAACAAAACCCCGATATATACCTTACATAGTCCCTAAATGTCTTCGTAGCTCCTGCATCAACCCTAAGTTTCCTTAATTGAAGGGTTTAGGGTTGAGGGTTTAGGGACTCTCTAAGGGTCCCTCCTTCAGTCCCCTTCAAGGCAACGCCGGCGCCCGCTGCCTCGTGTCGAACCCTTCTCTGTGATGCGAAGCGGATGGGTTTGGAGTAGGGAAGGTTTAGGGTTTGGGGTTTAGGGTTTCTTCAGGGGTATAAGGAGGGACCCAAGAATGAAGGTATCCTGAACCTTATTCCCCTATAGAACCCCTATATCTCCTTTTGTTTGGGCCCTTTCTACCTAAGTAGCCCCTAAAAAACCCCCAAACAACCCCGAAGGTCCCTTATAAGGGTCCCTCCTTTAGTCCCTTGAGTTTCTTTATTCAGCGTTTGAAGTTCTGGTCTCGAGGCTTTAGAAGTATTCGATGCACACGTGTCAATAGTTTGCTGGTCGGGCGACATTCCCCGTGCATCTGCAGGCCTTGAGAGACTGGAGCAAGGACCTAGGAAAGACCTTCCGAGTCAGGAGTCGAGGTAGACACGAGTAGATTACATCTCGTGTGTGTGGCCAAGGTTTCTGGAGTGATACGTGACAAAGTCTGAGCAAGCATCTAGCAAAGATATAGTTGCTGAGCTCAGGCACGAAGCTGTTTCTCGAATGGGCTGCTCCACGATCAGGGGGAAATACACCTCCGAAGCGCGTTTCACAGGATGTTCTAGTATCAGTGGATTGGTGTGTGTGTGTGTGTGTCGAGTAGGTCGACCATGCTGAGATTCCACTCAACACGGGCAGGATGTGTAGAATGTCTTGGCAGCCCAGTGGTACCCTTTTCCCTTTTTTGGGGGGTTCAAGGTTCCTTATAAAGTAACCAACCCAAAAAAAAGGTGCCCTTATTATAATATGGTTACTGGGGCTGCTAAGATGTTTCCTAGCTCATCCGATCCTTGAAGGGGATCCACAACGCGATCCGCCACGCGAAAGCTTTATAAGAAAATACTTGGGATGTTCCCCCTGATACTAACAGTCCTTAATAGGGATTGTAATAGGAGGGTACCACAATCCGTATGAAGGACTGTTAGTATAAGTTAGAAAAAACCTTACAAAGTTGTTGGAGTCAAAGAGTTCCGGCGAGAGCTTCCAGCACCCCAGCACTGAAGGTTCATGGTACCTACTCACCAAGTATAAACTGTAATTCCTCATAACCCACATATAAGCCCTGTAAGTGCCAAATATGGTTATAAGTACAGATATAAGTACAGTTGTTGTTGGTTTATACGTACCAAGAACCTCCAAGTAGTAGCTCTAAACCCTAAACCCTAAACCCTTAAGTACCATGAACCTCCAAGTGCAGGTCGGGGCAGGTCACGGACCTCCAGCACCGCCTCCAGCAAAGCCGCGCAGCGCAGCGGGTGGCCCCAGGGGCGGGTTTAGGGTCTAGGGTCTAGGGTTCCAGGGGGCAGGTTTGCATGGGGGGAAGGTGGGTTTGTAGAGATTTGGGCCACGGCACTTTGAGGCTTAGATGGGCTTAGGTTTTCTGGTTAAGGGGGCTGTTCTTTTTTTTTTTTTTTTTTTGGGGGGGGGGGGGTGGATGGGTGGAGCGGGCTTGGGCATTGGGGAGGTTTTATTTGGGTGTCGGGGAGCGTGGCAGCTTGCCTGCTGAAGTTTAGAGTCTAGGGTTGCCTCGTCAGTTTCGCGGTCAGGGTTTTCGTCGTTACCACCAATATCGTCGCCATCGTCATTGTCACCGTCGTCATCATCAAATAGTGAGGGGTCGCAACCCCCCGTTGCAAATCTGCTCCTCGCATGTGAAGCATCCCTTCAGCCTTGTCTGGTCTCAAGTCTACGCCCGTCCTGTCTGGACCCCGAGTCAAAAGCTTCTAGAAGGATTGATTGTCGACTATCCCTAGTGTGCGCATCCTGAAGTACAACTACTGTACCCCCACCCCCAGCCCCCCGCCCGCAGCGATTCGGCCCCTCCTGCCCGACTTCCCGCCTGAATTCGACTCGGAAACGTCCACCGGTGCAACAAACACATGCATGCTGTGCCTTCACAAACTAGGACTCGGAGCAGGCCTGTTTTGGGTTGGGGTTCCCTTTGAATCCCCTTAAAGCCAAACAGGGTACTCTTTTTCCTTCCTAGGCTACTCCTCGGTCCAGCAAACTATGTCAGAGCAGCTACGAGTCTTTGGGGTGAGGTTGCACTGGCGGGGGCGATGCAGACTTGATGCCTTTGCGTCTCTTTTGGTTGGGGGGGGGCGGGGGGGGCCACAGACTTGATACCTTGAGTGTCCTTTTTGGGTGCTATGGACTGATACCTTCCACATCGAAGCAAACCACGGCTTTGAGGCTGGAGCACCTCCAAAAAGAAGTCGGGGAGCTTGCTGCAAGGCGCGCCCTTTGTGAGCCTCCTTGGGCAGCCCAGTGGTGCCCTTTATCCCTACTTTTTTGGGTTCAAAGTTCCCTTGTCAAGAAACCAACCCAAAAAAAGGGTGCCCTGAAAAAAATGCTTACTGGGCTACCAAGTTTACCATCTTGTAACCCCCACAAGAATCGGAAGTCGCAGTCGTGCTTGTCGGAAGACCGCGTCCGTAGCTGATCCCCACGCATCAGTTTGAGGAAGCTCCTGCGTGGGATAGTTTGTTGCAGCTGTGGTGGATGAGTCCTTGAATGCAGTTAGCAACTTTGACATCGGTGCATGTCCTGTTCATCTAGTGTAGAAGTGGTACGTCCTGAACCCTAAACCCTATAAGTGCTTTAACAGCAAGGGTCCGCACCAAGGGCCCTTGCTAGCTTGAGAACGTTGCCCTAAACCCTAAACCCGAAACCCCAATCGCCGCTGGTGGCAGGCTCATGACTGCAAAGCGCCAGGGCCCTGGCTCCTCTGGGTTTTTCATGTGTGGGCCCATCCCAAATCCCTCAACCCTCAACCCTAAACCCTAAACCTGGTGTGCATTCGGTGTGCACTGCGCTACTGGGGCTTAAAGGTTTCGGGTTCGGTTTAATGCTCAGGCTCTTGGGTGCCAGGGCTAAAAAAGACCTGAAAACAAGAACCCTAAACCCTAAACCCTAAACCCTAAACCCTAAACTGGGTGTTCGAGTACTATGCTTTGATACTTTTTCTGGTTCTTGGTTCCCACTATAGCTACTTATACCTAAAAGGTATATACTTGTTTTCCAGGGTCTACTCCCAAGTAGGGGGACAACCCTGTCAGAGCCAACTCGCAATGCCCTTGGGCTAAGGCGGCTTCCAAGCCGAGTTGAGCCCTCTCAAGGAGGACGCATCTTCTTGGCGTGCGAAGCAACCATCCTGTTTAGGGTTTAGGGGTTTAAGGGTTTAGGGGTTTAGGGGTTTAGGGTTTAGGGTTTTAATGATCGAGTGCACAGAAAGAAAAGGGCATAACAGAGCAGCCCTCACTGCATGGATAGCTTGCACTAGGTTTCGTCTACCCATAGAGTTCTTTGAAAAAGGCCTGCCAGCCCCTTCCACATCTGGGATGGCCTGTGGCATCTTACTATAGGCTTATTAATGCGAAGCAGCCATGAAAACTCGCGAGGCCTTCCTGGAAGCCCCAGAAGCCAACCTTATCCTAAACCCTAAACCCTAAAACCCTAAAACCCTAAACCCTCAACACATGCGAACCCACCACCTGTGTCTGTGTGTGTGTGTCTGTACACCAGGAGCCTGTGTTGAGAGAAGCGACCTGCTGAGAGGAAATCGACGCTCTTCGGAAGCGAGTCCAGGCAAATGGCCAGGGGGGCGGGGGGGGTTTAGGGGTTTAGGGTTTGGCGTTTAGGGTTTCAGGGTAATTTCAGACGGTTGATTGGCTTCAGGGTGCTGTGTATTGGATTTCCCTAAACCCGAAGCCCTAAACTCTCAACCCTGGATGCATTCACAATGGATGTGTTCTTTGGCTGAATGGCCCTACAACCTCCAAAAGTGAGTTCCTGTATTAGGCGTTCAGGCCCGTAGGGTCTTGAGGGTTAAGGCCAGGGGAGGGGGGGGGGGGGGGGGGGGGGGGGGGGGGGGGGCTTGATGGTTCTGCTTGTCGGGTCCGCCATGGTTTCGAAACGTTCAAGTGACACGCCATTACGGGCACCTAGATTTCGCTGCAGTCTGTTTGGGAAGACGACCGACCTTTCAACACCCTAAACCCTAGATCCTTCCGCTGTTCTTTCCCTACACCCGAAACCCGAACCCTAAACCCTAAACCCTAAACCCTAAACCCTAAACCCTAAACCCTAAACCCTAAACCCTAAACCCTAAACCCTAAACCCTAAACCCTAAACCCTAAACCCTAAACCCTAAACCCTAAACCCTAAACCCTAAACCCGAACGAATCCCCTCTACCCTGGCAGCTCCCTTAGAATCTGCTGGAGGATGCGCGCGAGGGAGATGAAAGTCGCCTTCAGGCAGGGCACCTTCGGCTTGGGGGGTGGCTCCAATTCATGAATCATATGTAGATAGTTTTATTTGTACTTTTTGTTATAGCTATATATAGCTTCATGTATTTATTTTAAAGTTCGTAATTACACAGTTACGTACTGCGAGAAATAGTTGCGTGTAGATACAAAAAAAGAAGGTCATAGCTATAGATAGGTGTATACATATACAGTTCTCGAAACACGGTATGAATGTGCCTCTGCATCCCCCAGCCCTACGTCAAATCAAGATCCCGAGATGGGATCTCCAGATGTGCCCTGCGCGTCGTACCTGAGCCCTACAACACTCCCGATACTGCTTCCCAAGCGCCCCCCCCCCCCCCATGCATCCTATACTACTTCCCAAGCGTACCCCCCCCCCCCCCCCTCAAGTATCCCTATGCTACTTCCCAAGCGTGCCCCAAGTATCCCTATACTACTTCCCAAGCGTACCCCCCCCCCCCATGTTGGATGCCTACATTCACTTCTCCCCCCATAGGCACCGGTAAGGCAACCCCACGCCGCAACTCGTCAGGGTTTTGATCGTTGGGCTTACTTAGGGCTTTAGGGCTTTAGGAGATTAGGGGATTAAGCGGGTTTTGGGGGTGGGGTTAAGGGTTTAGGGTTTTAGGGTTTTGGGGTTTTAGGGTTTTAGGTTTTGGGGTTTAGGGGTTTAGGGTTTAGTGGTTTCGGGGTTTCGGGGTTTCGGGGTTTAGGGTTTTAGGGTTTTGGGTTTTGGGTGCGAGCGGGGGCTGTGTCCCTGCTTTTGGTGTCCAAGCCCTCCCAGGCCGGGCTCAAGCATGGCTTGAGTCATCACGATCCAGTGAAAGAATGGCTCATGTGAATAATAATTATTATTATTATCATTTTTATTAGTATTCTTATCATTGTTATTATCATATTGATAATAATAATAATATTTGCAAAAAGTTCGGTTCCCTTCAGGGCCCAAGAAGCAGACTAGTCACTCGGGCTTCAGGGCCGTGGGGGGGTCTCACCGCCGGGCGGCTAAGGATCGCATCCAGATGTGACTCTTGTTTGCCCTCATGATTGCAGCCCAGACAGGGTTTAGGGTTCAGGGTTTAGGGTTCAGGGTTTAGGGTTTAGGGTTTAGGGTTTAGGGTTTAGGGTTTAGGGGAGAGAGAGAGAGAGAGGGAGAGAGAGACCTTATTTAGGGATATCTTGGTAGCCCAGCAAGAACCTTTCCCCTCTTTTGGTTCAACGTTCCCGTCTAGGGTAACCAACCCCAAAAACGGGTACCCCTGTTTTGATATGGTTACTGGGCTACCAAGATATGTTCAACAGCTCTTAGGCTTGCTGATGGCTAGTAGGGAATGGGGGAATGAGGTACCATATCCCCCTATACATACCCTTTAAGGGATTACAAAGGATACCTCATACTAACCAACAGAAAGCTTAAGGGCCAACCACGCGAAGGCACAACAGCAGCAGCTGTCGAACCTCGACGAGCGCTTGAAGCAGGCCTTTCAGGACCTGCGCCGGTCGCAGTGCTTCGGGCTCCGTGGTCTCCTAGGGTAGGGTTTAGGGTTTCGGCTTTAGGCTTTAGGCTTTAGGCTTTAGGCTTTAGGCTTTAGGCTTTAGGCTTTAGGCTTTAGGGTTTAGGGTTTAGGGTTTAGGGTTTAGGGTTCAGGGTTCAGGGTTCAGGGTTCAGGGTTCAGGGTTTCGGGTTCAGGGTTTAGGGTTCAGGGTGTTTGGCACACCTGCAATCGACAGGGGACCTGGCCCTGTCACGGCCGGAGCCAGTGTCGGAGCCGTCAAGCGTCGCCGCCAAGTCCGCTGCGAAGCGCATCACAGTCACACCAGCTCTGGAGGAGCTGAGGGAAGCGGCGGAGGCCCATCCAGCGCCTTGGCAGAAGAGGATGCTTCCAAGCTGCCGAGAGTTTTGCCACGCCTTATCAACTGGGCTTCATTTGCTTCTCTCACCCTCATCTTCTAATGCGCCTCAAGAAAGAAGAACCCAAGAGCGCAATGTTAGTACGTTGAACCATTCATTATAAGACAAGAGCAGTACTTGAATCGGGCGAAGAGTCGAACACGTACCGACCTTGTCTGGATGCAGCAGCCGGACACATCCGGAGAGACCTGGGGCAAAACGGGTGTTTAGGAACTCGGGCTCCACAATTGTGGCTTTTTCTCTGAACTGCAGACCCCCTAGACCCTAAACCCCAAACCCTAACCCCCCTCCCCCGCTGTCCCATACCGCAAGCCTCTTCTCTATGCGCTCAGGCCCGCAGTCCCCGAGCCCTAGTTTGGGGTTCAGATGGGTTCAGGGTTTTGGATTTAGGGCTTCGGGTTTAGGGTCTGGGGTTTGGGTTCAGGGTCTAGGATCTAGGGCTTGGGGTTTAGGGCATGTGTTTAGGGTTTGAGGGCATGTGTACGTCCTTCAGATTTTGTTTCGTCGATCTCTTCTACTTGAGATTTCGTAGTGCGCCTGCAGAAGCATGTGAACGTGAACGGCTTCAGTCCAGGTGTGCACCCAACGAGCCTGATTGCTTCAGGGTTTAGGATTTGGGGTTTAGGATTTGGGGTTTCGGGTTTAGGGTTTAGGGTTTAGCTCAACCCAAACCAAGCAACGCCAGTCAAATATTCCTGCTACAGTATAAAGCGGGTTGTTCAAACCGCACTGATTTGGAGAGTTCTGTGGCCATGGGCCCCAAATCTTCGACTTTCTGAACTCAGGTTTACATGTTTGTTATATTTATACACCCAAGAGAACAGATTTAAATTTACAGTATCCCCAAACCCTAAACCCTGAACCCTAAACCCTAAACCCTAAACCCCAATTTAAGTAATGGTTCTGGAGGAGACTACAGTCTTTCTGTTGATTCCAGGATGCCCAAAGACGGAGCGCCGAAACTGAGGCCCTGCTTCGGTTTGAGATTTGTTCAGGGCTACTTGGCCTGGAGGTCTGCCGAGAGTTGGGCCAGACCAGGGTGAGGGGTCAACCCGAAACCCTACACCTACTGGTTCTTACTGAGGAAGTACCCCTAAACCCTAAACCCCAAAAGGGGATTGTACAGGGTACCTCATTCCTTCCTTCCCTTTCTACGATCTGGTAAAAACCTTTAGGCCATAAACCTAAGCCACTACACCCCGAAGCCTTTGAGGGCTACGGGGCCAGGTTTAAGGGTTTAGGGTTTGGCGACGGTCCATGTTTGCTTTTCGGAAGGGCCTTTGCCGCCGGGTTTAGGGGTTTAATCCCCCCCCCACCTCAAGGCATTAAGACTCGTACCCCAAGGATCTAAAAAGGTTCCCCGAAACCCAAGGGTGCAACCTTAAGGGTCCAAGGTACAACCCCTAGACCACGTCAGAAACGAGCAGTACATCTTTTTTGAGCGGAAGTCTGATTTCATAGGGTACTTAAGGGAGGGGGGGCTTAGGGAGCCTTAAGGAGGAGTAGGGAGTAGTAGGGACCCGTTACATACCCCCTTTGAACCCCCTCCCTTAAGAACCCTATAATGATTCAGAGGGCCACGGAGTCAGTCTCAAAGAGCCACGACCAGCAGTTTTTACACCGACAACATCTCGGGGCAGCCTCAACCCATTGCCTTCGCGCAGCCTGAAGCAGCCTGAAACCACTGCCTTCGTAGCCCAGTAATACCCTTTTTTTGTATTTGTGGTTCTAGGTTTCTTTCTGAAGTAACCAACCCCCATTTTTTTTGAATGTGGTTTCTGTGCGACCAGATTACAAACGAAGAAATACCTACAACACCGTAAACCCTAAACCCTAAACCCTAAACCCTGAACCCTAAAACCTAAACCCTAAACCCTAGACCCTAGACCCTAAGCCCTAAGCCCTAAGCCCTAAGCCTTAACCCCTAAACCCTAAACCCTAAACCCTAACCCCACTCTTGGGCCTAGAGACCCTGAGACCCCTGAGGCGCGGCTCCTGGAGGTGTTCAGTGAGCGCTCGCAGCTCCTCCGCAGGGACGCCCGGGTGAGGGTTTAGGGTTTTGGGGTTTAGGATTTAGGGTTTCGGGTTTAGGGTTTAGGGTTTATGGCAATAAGGGGGTTTCGGGAGGTTAGGGAGTTTAGGGAGTTCCCGGTGTGCTTTTCGAGTTGTCGCGGAACTTGAGCCTCTGTGATCCTCTCAGCCGTGCAAGCCGTCGTCTATAGATTCTATCGTGTGTTTTTCCATCGGTCTAGGGTTTAGGGTTTAGGGGCGGGTGTCTTTAGGGGGGTTGGTTTCTTGGTTTTGTGTGGGGGAGGGGGCTGCTAGGGCCAGTTCGCTTTCGGCTTTCGAAGATCAGAAGACCAGGGTTCAACCAGAGAGTCGGGGTGGGCGGGGAGGGGTTAAGATTCTTCTAGTGGTTTTTGGGGCTTCTTAAGCAATCAGTACTGGGATGTTCCCCCCCCGTTCTACTACGCAACAGTGCTTAATAGGGGCTATAGAACCCCATTATAACCCCTAATTCAGGACTGTTAGTATGCGGAACGTCCCAAAATTAATACTTGGTTAACCCTAAACCCTCCCTAAACCCTAAACCCTAAAACCTAAAACCCTAAACCGGTTAAGGGCCAGTCCACGAAGGCAGTCTTCACGAAAGCCCCGACTTAGGGCTTCAAAGTCGAGGGGTCTTGGGTTGGCAAGGGCATTGTAGGGTTTCAGGGTTTAAGGGTTTAAGGGTTTAGGGTTTAAGGGTTTAGGGGTTTAAGGGTTTAAGGGTTTAGGCTTTAGGGTTTAGGGTTTAGGGTTTAGGGTTTAGGGTTTAGGGTTTAGGGTTTAGGGTTAGGGTTCATGCAAAAGGGTTTAGGTTTAGGGTTTATGGGGCTTGAGGGTTACCGACGCCTTGAAAGGCGACGCCGTGGAGCGAGAAGGACTGCACGAAGCCTCTGATAGCTTCCCGCCATCAGGGTTGTTCCTCAGCAAGCTCCTCTTGCACGTGGGTCCTAAACCCTGTACCCTAAACCTTAAACCTTAAACCCTAAACCCTAAACCCTACAAAAACAAACCTTCAAGGCTCATACCCAAGTAGCACCTGTGGCTCTCAACTGGTCTGCACATAGAGACCGCACAGGCCTACTAAGTTCAGTGGGCTTAGGCTTTAGGGTTTAGGGTTTAGGGTGTAGGGCTTAGGGTTACAGGTTACGGGTCTAGGGTTGAGGTTTGGGGTTTAGGGTTTAGGGTTTAGGGTTTATAAGGGCTTAGGGTTAAGGGTGTATAGGGACTCAACCAGAGACTAAACATCCAGACGGCGAGCACCAATGACTACCCAAGCCACTTGAAACGCAAAGCCACAGATGGTGCTGCCCACCTCTGCCACCGGAAAATCGTGAGGCTTAGGGTATTTGGGGGGATGGAGACTTAGGGCTTTAGGGTTTAGGGTTTAGGGTTTAGGGCTTAGGGCTTAGGGCTTTAGGGTTTAGGGTTTAGGGTTTAGGATTTAGACTCAAGCCGCCGCAGCTGTTGTTTCCCAGAGCTCTCTATATCCCTGAGCTCCGAACTCCAGCTGTTGGAGTCGAAGTCCCTGAGCCAGAGCCTCAGCAGTTTAGGGTTTAGGGTTTAGGGTTCAGGGTTTAAGGTTTAGGGTTGAGGGTTGAGGGTTTAGGGTTTAGGGTTTAAGGTTTAGGGCAGATCCTGAACCCCAAGCCCAAAGTCCTGCATGGCCCCGAGTAGGCCCTTATTCCTCTTTTTTAGGGTTTA
This sequence comes from Symbiodinium natans, assembly GCA_905221605.1. NCBI lineage: Eukaryota > Dinophyceae > Suessiales > Symbiodiniaceae > Symbiodinium > Symbiodinium natans. The sequence continues at coordinate 50,957 of CAJNDS010002203.1, read as the reverse complement.
GGGTTTAGGGTTTAGGGTTTAGGGTTTAGGGTTTAGGTTTAGGCTCCCTTTTCGGCCAACCCTACATACCCTAAACCCTAAAGCCGCAACGCTGGTTTCAACTCCATGCTGGTTTCCTGGCGCAGGAGGTCTCCGACAGAGTGCCGAGGAACTGCTCCACAGGTGCCTAAGACCCAGTTTGTAGGCCCTTATTCCCTTTCTTTAGGGTTTAGGGTTTAGGGTTTAGGGTTCAGGGTTTAGGGTTTAGGGTTTAGGGTTTAGGGTTTAGGGTTTAGGCCTAGGACCCAAAGTAGGCGCTTCTTCCCTTTTTTTGGACGTTTAGGTTCCAAAAAGGGCACCCTCTTTATTCCTAGGTTACTCTCGGGTCGAGGTGCCCATCGTTCAGCAAGGGCGGAAGAGTGACGGGTGCCTTTTTTTTTGAGGCACATTGATGTTCTTCTGTTTCTTGCTTTGCTTCTTCTTCTTATTATTTTTCTTCTTCTTCTGCTTACTCTTCTTCTACTTCTACTTCTTCTTCTTCTTTTTCTTCTTCTTCTTCTTCTTCTTCTGCTTCTTCTGCTTCTGCTTCTTCTGTGTGTGTGTGTGTGGGGGGGGGGGGGGGGAGGAGGGCTTGTCTGTGGTTCTGGGCTTTCGAGCGAGCATGTTTCTGATGATAGTTCGGGCCGGAGGAGGGAATCATTGCCTCAAGCTGCTGCCTTTGTACCCGAGCATGTAGATATCCCTGAACACCGATGCCCCCGGCCACACATGTTCTATTCAGGGAGGCTCAAGGGGGGTGGGTGAGGGGCAGGGTTTAGGGTTAGGGGTGAAGTTGCCAACCCTGATCCCTACACCCAGCTAGGCGTGATGGACTACCCCGAAAACCTGAAAGACCGTAGGCCCCAGTTAAGCCCCAAGCCCAGACCCTAAACCCTAACCCTAAACCCTAAACCCTAAACCCCGAACCCTAAACCCCAAGCAAGGGACCCTACAAGGCCCTGAAAGGCGTTAAATGGGAGAAAAAAAACCTCCACCCTAAAGGACCCTACACTCTACGACGCCCGCAGCTCCGACACAAAACCTTGGGATGTCCCCCCCCCCCCTATACTAACAGTCCTTCATGGGGATGATCGTACCCCCTGGTAGAATCCCTATTCATGACTGTTAGCATATGGGGCAACATCCCAAACATAAACCCCAAAACCCTCAACACCAAACCCCAAACCCTAAACCCTAAACCCCACACCCTAAACCCGAAACCCCAAACCCCAAACCCTAAACCCTAAACCCTAAACCCTGAACCCTGAACCCTGAACCCGGAACCCTGAACCCTGAACCCTGAACCCTGAACCCTGAACCCTGAAGCCTGAAGCCTGAAGCCTGAACCCTGAACCCTAAACCCTAAACCCTAAACCCTACCCTTTTTTTCGCGCGCGGAAAGGTTCTTGGAGCGCGAGGTGCCCGAGCTCCGAAGCCGACTCACCAAGGCGGTTTGGATTTTTTTGGGGTTTTAGGGTTTGTTGTTTCTTTTTAGGTTTGTTAAAGGTTTTGTTCAGGATTTTAGGTTTTTTTGGGGTTTTCGGATCCTTTGGGGTTTTTGTGATTTTTTTAAGGGGTTTTAAGGTTCATTGAGGGTTTTGAGGGTTTTTTTTTAGGTTTTTTTGGGTTTTGGGTTTTTCAGGGTTTAAGTTTTGAGAGGTTGAGGTTGGAGGGCTGGGAGGTGAGGATTTGGGGGCTCGGTTTGGGGCTTAGGGCTCAGGCTTTAGGGTTTAGTGGTCATCTAGCACATTCATACATATATATATATACATATATACAAGATACATAGTAGATATGTCATAATAACATACTTCATATTTTTTCATTGTAGTAGTAGATAGATCGAAAGTGTGGAATTGTGGAGAACGTAGAGAGGTTCCAGCGGCTCGGAGGGTTTTGAGGAACCTTGCAACTTGAGGACTGCGGCACTTTGGGGCGTAGAGAGAACCAGGACTTAGAGAGCGACCGCAGGGTTTAGGGTTTAGGGTTTAGGGTTTACGGTTTAGGGTTTAGGGTTTAGGGCTTTATGGTGGTTTAACAAAGAGGGTTTAGGGTTTGGCCCTACAATCCTAAACTCTATGGAGCAACCCTCAGTTTGGCCTAGCACACTCAGACATGAGTATACTGTGCAATAGTGTACTATTTCGGCATAATTTTATACTAGTATACCATGATCTGCAGTATTGTAAGACTTCGGCCAAAATGTCCTTCTCTTTGTTTTTCGATTTGGAGGTTTTCGAAAATAGCGGACCCCCAATTTAGATCCCCTAATAGTAGGATTCCCTTATAATAAGGACCCCCAATAAGGTAGCCCCTAATTTCGGAAACCCCCTTGTTTCGCGGGCGATGTACGGTTTTGAGCTTAGGGTGTTGTGAGTGACGTGACTTTAGTCCGTGTCTCTGGCCTGGGTTTTTGGTGCAAGAACACTGAAATGACTGAAGCAGGGCAACAGCTAGGGCCTAAGGCAGCTGCCTTCAGAAATAGTGAACCCTTCAGTCCTGAAACCATCTTCGACATTGACCCCAAAGACTAGCCATCAGCCCCAACAAGAAGAGGCGTCGGAGGAGCGCACGGCCTTCCAGCAAAGGGCACTGGATCGCGTGAGGTCACGACCCACCCGGTGTAGGGTTTTAGGGCTTTAGGGTTTTAGGGTTTTAGGGTCTTGCTGTGGGGGGGATCTTGGCATGGGCAGGAGGCAGCTGACGGGGCCTTGTTGAGCCACGTTACATCAAAACAGGGGGGCCCCTTGAATTCCGATTACACAGTAAACTCCAAAAGTTAGAACATCCTTATCCCCATACCCCAAAAGGAAAACTAAAGGGAATCCCAGCTCTAGTCATCCTTAAACCATGTTCCAAGTTTCTGGAGTTTACTGTAGGTTCTGGAAGAGTCACCGGTGTCTGACTCAGAGCAGTTGCCGTTGCTTTCACGGGCTGTTGGGAGATTGGTAAATGCACAAACCTGGTCAAGATCATGGGGTATTCTCAGACTTAGCAGCGACCGAGCATGGGGGAAGTCCACACATGCTCTCTTGCGCTACAGCCGGACACGTTCACACCTTCATGGCCCGAAGCTTCAGCGACTTCACACAAACATGCTGAAGACATCTGCAGGTGTCCATGACAGAACTACACGCCATAAGCCCACCCCAACCCCAAGCTCTAAACCTTTGAGAGCATATGGGCTCGACCCCACAGGCTCTTTCGCACAGAGCTCCAGCGAAGGGGGCCACCACTGAAACACCACCGTGCGACATCCAGAGTGAGAACTCGAAAAGCTCTAAGAGTTTCTTGACCGAACCTACCGACTCCACGGCAGAGTCCCTAAACCTTACAAGCCCAAACCACCAAAGTTTTGCGACCGGCAAAGCATGGAGTGGGACGACGAGGAGGTCGAAGACGTCGAGGCGTACCTGGATAGCCATGGCCTCGGCGGAGTCGAACACTGTTGGCGCTTCTGTCGTTCAGGGATACATGGAGCTTCATGGGAACTTAAATACCCCCCCATTTCTACTTTTCAGGACTTGGGGGGGGGCTTAGAAGTGCAGGTAAAGTTGGGGTGAGAAGTATCCTCATGAGCCTCCAAGTCGCCCACCCTCAACCCTAAACCCTAAGCCCTGTGTTGAGAGTGGCATAGTGTTTAGGGTTTAGGGCTTAGGGTTTAGGGTTTAGGGCTATCGAGAAGGTTTGGGGTTTGTTGTTACTGAGGGGTGGTGTGGTTGGGAGGTGGCAAAAAGGCCCTGCGAACCCCAAATGCGACTTGAACTGATTCGCCAGCACTCCGAAACTGAGAAAGCAACTTCATAAGCAAAGGCTGCCCGAAAGGTGAATAGCCCAAGGCACCAGACGCCATATGTTACCCCCCCGAAACCCCTAGGCTTAATTCCTGAAGCCACCCTACAAGGAACCAAAGCCGCAACAAAAGCCACTGAAACCCTGAAGCCCTAAACCTTGCAAGGAACCAAAGCCGCAACAAAAGCCACTGAAACCCTACAGCCCTAAAGCCCGAAACCCTAAACCCTTAAAACCCTACAAGGAACCAAAGCCGCAACAAAAAAGGCCTCGAGCTAGATTGCGGCGGCAGAAGTGGGAACTCTCAGCCTTCTGCGGCCATAGAGGCGCCGGGGGTGTCCAGCAGATTCTTGGGTTTAGGGTTTAGGGTTTAGGGTTTAGGGTTTAGGGTTTAGGGTGTAGGTTTAGGGTTTAGGGTTTAGGGTTTAGGGTTTAGGGTTTAGGGTTCAACTCATGGGAGCAACAACGAACCAAGATAAAAAAACGCCGCTCATTCACTGATTGCCCTTGCTGATGAATGCCTTGAAATTCTACCTGCAGCAACCAACATGCAAGGGAACCACAGGGCTCCTTCTGCGCCCGAAAGTCGTCTGGCAGCATCTCTGTTCGACCATGCGTCGGCTCCAGCAAAAATGTTGTTGCCAACTTGGGGTGTTCCCCCTTCTACGAACAGTCCTTAATGGGGATGATACTGGGGGGGGTACTCTAATCCCTATTATGGACTGTTAGTATAGGGGAACATCCCAATTGCCAACCTTCCCCCAAGCGTGTCTGAAAGCCATTGCTCAACTGCGACGGAAACAACGCGCACACAACAGCACGCCGCTAGCCGCTTAGACTGCTCCGAAGATAGCATTGAGTTCGGGCACGTAGTCGCTTTGTATCTCCGGCAACTGTTGCCCATAAACTGCTGTGCTGACTTGCTGCTCTGCTAGTACCAACCAGAAAAATCTGCTAAACCCTAAACCCTAAACCCTATTTTTCAACCCTAAACCTGTCCAAGAAACCAGCTCACTAAAGGCTTCTTGAACCGTGGCCTTTGGAGTTGTAACAGGGGCAGGTTTTGATCTCAGCAGGGTTTAGGGATTAGGGTTCAGGGTTTGGGGTTGCACAGTCTGTGCTTCGCAGGAAGGACATCCAACGCTGCTGCATGTCTTGAGGGCTTTAGGGTTTCAGAGCTTTCGGACTTCAAAATTTTGCGTCTTGACGGGGTCAGTGGCACCTCTAGCAGGTACAGAACACCGATCTTCCAAGTGGCAGTCGAGCACCAGTCAGACAAAGAGACCAGGCAAACGAGAAGGTTCAGGAATAAGGGCGATCGGTTTCCCGAACATCTGAGATAAGGACCATCACCCTAAAACCCTTAACCCTTAAACCCTAAACCCTAAAATCCCCGTGCAGGAGTCATGTGGGTCAGAGAGTGCAAAATATTTAGCCAGGGCTGGGGGACAATGGAAGAATGGACATTGCTACTTCGAGGATTTCGGATGCTGGCTTGGGGTTTACTGAACCCACCAGCCGAAAGCATTCTAAAGTTGAAGAGAATGTCGTCAAAACTAAACCCTGTTCCCACTTCTGTCTTGAAGCAGACGAGAAGAATGTTTTTCCCATCCGGAGACGCGATCACAAGGCATGTATATTACATTTGCACAGCCACAAAAACCCTGAGCGGCGCAGCCCATCTTGCTGAAACAAAGCTTCCAATTGAGCGCTTGACAGGTTATGAATACTTTCTGTCGTATGAATCTAAGAAGTAGTCCACATACCCCTCGGGCATACCGGCGGCACACCCCTTAAAAGAAATGACGGTGTATGGCAGATTGTAGTTCAGCTACTCCGCACACCCATTCAAGTTGAAATATTGGGTAGGGTGTAGGGTGAAGCGTTTAGGGTGTAGGGTGTAGGGGGCGCCTAAACCCGAATCCCGAAACTCGATGATTTCATCTAGTTGGGGGCTTCTCACCTGCAACTAAGCTCGTGAATGAGGGTGACCTTTCTGCACATTGCCCGACTACGCGATGCCCAGAAGCATGCACACTAACCCCTCAACCTAAACCCTAGAAGCCTTTACGCCCTATATAGGGCCTCAAACCCGATAATTAAGCCCTAAACTCGAGAAAGCCCAGAGAAATAAATGACCCCAGAATCTCCTAGAAGCTCTAAAGCCCGATAAACACTAAGCCCGGAACTCTATAACGTCTAAAGCCCCTATAAGCCCCAAGCCTTGCACACCCCAATATATATGTTTTTTGTTGATATAGCTATATTTATATTTATGTTTATATTTGTATTCATATTCATATTTATATTTATATTTATATTTATATTTATATATTTACGCGCCCTCCGCAACCCTATCCTGGCGCCACGACATGCACGTTGCGTTTTGAGCTGCGGCACCCGCCGGGCGGCAAAACTTCGCAGAATGGGATCGCGGACGCCTTACACACGGTCCAAGCCAACCCCCAACCCTACGGCCCTACGACGTCGCCGGGGTTTAGGGTTTGGGGTTTAGGGCTCCGGAAACATATTCCATGTTCAGTTTCGGACGAGGAGCCTCAATGGAGAATTTCACGTCGCATTGGACCACTAAAACCCTTAGAAGCCCTGCAAGCCCTAAAGCCCTGTAAACCACTACACCCTGAGCCTCCGTGCACCCCCCAAAACCCTAAACCCTGAACCCCAAACCCTAAACGCACAAATTCAGAAGTGTACCAAGCGAAAACACCCTAAACTTTAAACCCTACACCCTAAACCCTAAACCCTAAACCCTAAACCCTAACAAAAAAACAAGGCACCCAAGCCCAGAACCCCTTTGAGAGGTGCCTCGAGCCATCTTTCACGTCGTCAAGTCTGTCTTGGAAACGCAGGTGCCGAGATTTCGGGCCTCGATGGTGTGACCTGGGTTTGGGGTTTAGGGTTTAGGGTTTAGGGTATGGTGTGCGGGCTCAGGGGTCTATGCGGGTCTAGAGGGCTTTGGGGTCTAGAGGCGTTTGAGGGTTTAGGGGTTTGGGGTTTGCTTCGTGCTGGCACCGACCTCAGTCCACGCTTAAAAAGGGTTTGGTTTGTTCCGAAAAAGGGTCTAGGGTTAAGAGGGCCCGAAGTTCCAAAAAATTGCCCTAAACCCTGAACCCAAAACCACCTCCAAGCCCTAGCGCTTTGCAATTGGGCGAAGCCCCAAAACATCCCTATTCCCTAGGCTACCCTAAGGAACCCTAAACCCTAAACCTAAACATCTGGTTCAGGGGTTTAGAATAAGAAAGCACCGCTTCTTGTTGAAGCCTGAGATTCCTCAGTTGTATTCCGGTGAGGAATCCGACCCGCGAACTCCCTGTAGACCCGTTGGTCTGACTTAAAGGTCCCGATCCCATTGTATAGGGGTGAGGGTTCAGGGCTCCGGGTTTGGGGTTGCAAGGTAGAGCAGGATGTCCCAAAGACAAGCCGCAATCTCTCGGAAGGATGTAGACGTAGTTTTTAGCTGTCCTTTTGTCTGGCGCGCGTTGCGCTCCCAACAACCTCCAAATGTGCACCCGACGGCTGCAGTTCCTCGAACATGCTGTGAAGGGCTTGCGGGTGTAGGGCATCCAGCAGTAAGCTCCCGCAAACCAGATGAAACAAGGTCATCTAGCAGTAGAGTGAGCGGCGCCCAACTGGGAGCATCTGTGATCTTCTGTCAAAACTGCAAAGTGGACTTTCGGTCAGCTAGGCGGGGAGGCAGAACGACACAAGAAGATCCAGAGAGCCAAAGACTTCATTGGTGTCCCTAAGCCCTTTAAGGTTTAGGGTTCAGGGTCCTCAAGCCCCTGTCAACTAAACCCTAAACCCGAAACCCTAAACCCTACACCGATCAAGCGGCAGCGTATGCCATGGCCTGCCATGCAATGTGGCTGAATGCAGTGGCTGAGCAAGCGCGGCCTACTGGTCGTGACCATCCCAGGTGCCTTGCTTTAAGGAGTCGCCCCTTCCCTCGTATACCATGGTATGCTCTAGTATACTAGAAGGTACGGTCATGCGCTATAGTGCACTGCAATGTGTTCAAGGGTTGCAGGTGGATCCTGGGCTGATGGAGGAACAACGCTCTTCTTACATCGCGGATCCTTTGGTCATGGTCTTTCTGTCTCGCTGCGGCAAGTACTCACCCCTCAACCCTAACCTTAGTTTAGGGTTTAGGGTTTAGGGTTTAGGGTTTAGGGTTTAGGGTTTAGGGTTTAGGGTTTAGGGTTTAGGGTTTAGGGCAGCTAGCATCTGCACGGACCGAGCTGGTCAGGCGCCATTGTGAGCGCGGCGCTGGCAACGGTGTACCCCTTCAAGGCACAGCAACTGCGGTTCAGGGTTTAATTAGGGGTTTAGGGTTTAGGGTTTGGCAGTCACCAAGTCCCAGTTGCAAAAAGGGTTTAAGGTTTAGGGTGGGTTTATTGCATGGCTTTGGGTTTAGGATTGGCGCTAAGAGCTGGGACTCTGGGCGAGGGTACCAGGCTGGCACTTGGCACCATCCTGAAAGAGAAGAGGCACCCTAAACCCTTAACCCTTAACCCTAAACCCCAAACCCTAAACCTGTTTGGGAAACCTCAGAAGCCGGAGTTGAACCCCCGCATCCCGAAAACTCTTTGCTTGCTTGGGACAGTTTGGGCTTCGAAAGTTTTTTTGGCAAAGTAGAGCATGCCTGGCTTTATGGTAGCTTAGCAGCTGTTCCTGAACCCTTAAGATGCGGAGACTCTCAGACCCCTAAACCCTAAGATCCTCAGACCCTAAGACCCTAAGACCCGAACACCCTAACACCCTAGCACCCCAAACCCTAAAAACCCCAATCGCTAACACCCTAACACCCCAACACCACCAACCCTGAACCCTAAAACCCCAAGAACCTAAGACCCTAGAACCCCGAAACCCTAAACCCCCCAACCCTAAACCCTTGAACCTTAAACCCTGAACCCTAAGACCCTAGAACCCCGAAACCTAAACCCTTGAACCCTGAACCCTAACAACCCTCGACCCTGACCTAAACCCTAAACCCTTGAACCTTAAACCCTGAACCCTAAGAACCCTAACAACCCTCGACCCTGAGCCGTGGGCAGGCCGCTGGCTTTCAGCGCTACATCGGCGCACAGAGCTTTGACACAAGGGCTGTAGAAGTTCTTGCGTTTGCGGTTTAGGGTTTGGGGTTTAGGGTGTTGGAGTTTAGAGATTGGGGTTTGGGGGTTTGGGGTTTTGGGGTCTAGGATTTTGGGGTTAGAGAATGGGGTTTGGGGGTTTTGGGTTTGGGGTTTCGGGTTTGGTGGTCTAGGGGTTTGGGGTTTAGTAAGCCGCGCAAGTGGTTTCAGGTTGAGGATTTCGGGTGAGGAGTAGAAACCGCAGCTGTATTTTCCCACAAGACAGCCTCTACATTCACTCTCGCTTGAGAGAACTTGAGCCGCTACCTAAAAAATGAAGAATCACAGTCCCCAAGGGTTAGACACCAGAAAGCACCCCTAGTGTCTATAGAGTCAAGGCGCAGAACCAAGCACAATGCAAAGCCAGAACGCCTAAGAGGTCTAGAACAAAGCAAAACAGAACGCAAGGGGGCATAGAACGAAGCAAGCACAAACCAAGAACAAAGAATGCGGAAAGCCTGAAGGCAGAACACAGGGAGAACAAGCGGCAGGAAATATGCAACATCAGTTGCCCCAAAAGCGAAACAACAAATGAAACAGTTGAGATTCCGTTTATACTGTACTTACCTCGGGCTAGAAGAGGATAAGATTGGTAGTCGCTCTAATAGAAAACGGCACCTAGCCAGAATTTTCCGGAAACCTTCACCCTAAACCCTAAACCCTGCGACCCTCAACTCTGAACCCTAAATCCTAAACCTGGCGACCCTCAACCATTCCGGTCGACTTGAAGTCCTCAGGAGAAACCCCCTGAAGTGCCAAATGAATACTCCAGAACTTCCAGTGTAAAGCTTGTAGGTTTCTGATTCAGAGTTACTCTTCTACTACAAATGAATACAGGACTCCCAGTTCACAGCTTACGGGTTTAGGGGTTGAGGGTCGAGTTTGTGCGGGGGGATTCCTTGGGTTTGGGCACATGACTGCACGTTAGGAGAGTAGGGGGGTTTTGGTGATGCTGCCGTCGGTTTTTAACGTTAAAAAACCCATTTAGGGTTTAGGGTTTTTTAACGTTAAAAAGCCCTTAATGGGTTTTTTAACGTTAAAAAACTCTTTTTTGGATCAAGGTGGGGGGCAACTGCTGTGAAGCGAAGCTTCAGCCGTTCTGGGCCCTTGAGCCGGGCACACTTGTAGTCCATTGGTTGCCGAACGACATTAATCTAGGGGTCGGAATACTTACGAATACTCTTCCCTTAGCTTCATAAATATACGAAAATAACCCCCCAACACCCTAATCTAATCATTAAAAACCCGATATTACCCGGCTGGGTAAGGTACGCAGCTGCTGTTGCGGCCGTGACGGGGCTCGAAGCCAATGAGACCAGCGGTACCTTCGTGGGCGAGCCATCCACAAGCGAGCTTTGTCCCCAAGACTTCGTCAAACCTCTGATGCCGTGGTAATCTCGTATATACCCTAGGACCAGCTACGTGTACGGAAGCATGTGCACTGTGACCGCCTAGCATGTTTCTTCATGTCTTTCTTTTTTTCTTTCTTTCTTTCAATTTCGCACGTTGTTCGGGTTTGGCGTTTAGGGTTGATAGGGCCAAGAAAGGGTCTGTGCAGCAAACCTATAGCGTCACACAAACAGTCCGGTAACCCTGAACCCTAAACCCTAGGGTTGCACGGGAGGATTTACACATGGAGCTTTGGGCCCTTTGCCACCCCCCCCCCCACCACCCCCCCCCCCCCCACCCCCCCAAAACCCCCCCCCCCCCAAACCCCCACCCCCCCAAACCCCCCCCCCCCCCCCCACCCCCCCCCCACCCCCCTCCCCCAACAAACTTGAAGATCCTTTCTTATCGTAGCTATAGACGATACAGAGATATTTGCATGAATTTAGGGGGCTTGGTAATAGGAGGCGGGGATCACTTCAAGATTGCATTTGCCTGCTTTCCCGCATGGTCCCGACGAGAGAAAACGCCCAGGATGCCCAGTCGAGCCCCGACGCTTCCACAACCCTGGCGGAAACGGCGCCGGCGAAGCTTAGCTACGCGATGTGTTTAGGGTTTAGGGTTTATAAGTTTGGGGTTTAGGGTGTAGGGTTTAGGGTTAGGGTTTATAAGGTTTAGGAGCCCAGCGCTACGAAACCTCTCTTGAAGGGCAATACTATAACCCTAGGTTTTACTTTTTCTTTTTTGTTTAGATAAAACCCAATAGGGAATGATTCAAAAAGGTTGTTTTTATTAAGGTTCTAAGAGGAGTATCAGAGCCCTAAGCCCTAAACCCTAAACCCTAAAAGTTTGTCAATGGTTTGCAGTCTGGTGGCGACCTGGCACTGAATTTCATGGCTGTTGCCGAAACTCTTAGGGTTTAGGGTTTAGGGTTTAGGGTTTGGGGGTTTACGAAAATAGGGGACCCCCAAAATAGATCCCAAATGGTAGGATTCCCGTATAATAATAACCCCTCTACACCCTAATTAAACCCTAATTAAACCCTAAACCCCAAAACCCTAAACCTCAAGCCCTAGACCTCAAGCCTCTGAGCGAAACTGAGAGTCGAGGCCCAATAAGACAACCCCCTAGTTTCGGAAACCCCAATGTTTCGCGGGCTATTTACGGTTTGGAGCTGAGGGTGTTGTGAGTGTAGTGAGCTTTGTGAGTGTCTCTGGCCTGGGTTTTTGGTGCAAGGCCGCTGAAATCACTGAACCAGGGCAACAGCTAGAGCTTAAGGCAGCAAAGACCTAAGGCCGCTGCCTTCAGAAGTACTGAGCCCTTCAGTCCTGAAACTGTCTTGGACATGGAGCCCAAGGACTTGCTACAGTTGCGAGTGTCCCGAACATTCGGGAGCCTCTGGGGGGTGGGGGGCAAGAGATGGAAACTCCCATTCCGAGTGTACTGCCAGAACGTCAGGAAGAGCGCTGGCGATGCGTGGCTACAGCGGGCAACGAGATCGATTCAAGTCGAGCGGAGCTCCTTGGATGGACCCCTGAGCCGTCGAAGCGCAAACCATGAGGGTTTAGGGTTTTTAGGTTTTTAGGTGGGTTCAGTCTGTTCTCTGATATTCCTCGTCTCAACGTCCAATTCTCTCTCTCTCGCTCTCTCTCTCTCTCTCTCTCTTTGCCTCTCTCTCGCTCTCTCTGTCTCTCTCTCTCTCTCTCTCTGTCCCTCTCTCTCCCTCTCTCAGTCTCTCTTTCTCTGTCTTCCCCTTGGAAAGGATGTCCGCTTATGTGAATTCGTGGTAGATTCCTGAGATTCAGGGGGGGCTTGCCAGAGCAGCTCGCACAATGGCCGAATCACGAGCAGTGGAGCTCTTCCGACACAAGAAGCATTCGAAAGTTAGGCTAATTCTCGGTAGGCACACCGCCGTTTTCAATTCGATCCAATGTTCATCACGAGGGCACATCCCCATTCTATCAAAAAGGACTAGGCATGCACGCGCGTTCGGGGTGTGTCCGCTGTGTCCGGCCGGGTACTGCTGCGGTGTGGTGTCTCCGAAGAACATGGGTTCAGGGTTTAAGGGAGGGCTTTAAGGGTTTATAACGGGGGGAGGGGGGAAGGGGGGGGGATCGATCCCTCCACCCGAGCGACAGCTGCTGCTCCCACCCCTGAGAGCCTAAATTCCTTAAACTAGGCTCACCCCTCAGAACCGTCAATTCCTGAAATTTCACGCGCCCCTAAGAACCCTACATTCCCGAAGCTTCACTCACCCTCAACCCGGAACACACCCTAAACCCTATTCTAAACTTCCAAACCCTGAACCCCCAAATCCCCTAAGTTCCCTAAACCCTGAACTCACCCTAACACCCTAAGCTCCCTAAACCCCTGCCTCCCTGTCTACTTGGAGGATCAGGGGTACTTAGAGCCCCACTTAGAACTGTACTTATAACCTAGAAGTCCTCTAGGTAGGTTATGAGTAGACTTACAATTGAACTGGGGGTTATAAGTACCCAAGTACCCCGAATCCTAAACATTAAAACCTTAAAATAACGCTCCCTGAGAGTGACAGATCCAGTGAGAGTGTTGTCGGAGACTTGCTGAGCACTTCGACCAGTATTCCGGCGCCAAAAATCCCCAAACCCCAAACCCCAAATCCTAAGCCCTAAACCCCACACCCCAAACCCTCAACCCTAAACCCCAACCCCAAACCCTAAACCCCTTCTTGACGTATCCCAGGCAAGGACAACTGTCCACCCATGGTCACTGTCAACACTTGGAATGGCCGCCTCGGAGTCCAGGGTGGCAAGGAGATGCGCTTTTTTGTTCTTCCATGCCAGTGTAGGGGTTTAGGGTTTAGGGTTTAGGGTTTGGGGTTTAGGGTTTAGGGTTTAGGGTTTAGGGTTTAGGGTTTAGGGTTTAGGGTTTAGGCTTAGGGTACGAGGGAGGATGATGCTTGTGCTTCTTGCCTTCACATTGTGACGATGGGGTGAGATGCTGATGCTCGGAGATGAATCTGGCTAGTCCTCAAGCCCAGTTGCAAAAAAGGCTTAGGTACCACAATTTGCCCTTATCAAAGCAATATACTTTTCAGGTTCCGAACAAGAAGCCCTTACACCGTTTAGGGTAGGACACTTCATCAAAGATTCGTGGGCTCGCTGCCAGGGTTTGGCAGAGTGTTGTTTTGGGCTGTTAGGGAATGCGCGCTAAGCCGCGCCAGAGATCGCTCGGCTTAAAACAACATTGGGCGTTTCGTAGCGCAGTTGGCATCTTCAGAACTACTCAAAAGAAAGCCCAGATACCCTTAGACCTTTTTTGAAGATTAGGGTTTCGGGTTTAGGGTTTCTTTTGAGAAGCTCTGGGTAGAAAAAAGAATCATGCTATAAGACTTGGACGAAGGAAATCACCTCCAGCAGATTAGCAACGCCTTGGTCTTCGCCCGCCTCTGCCACGTGGTGGACGCGCGGTTCCCACCGCACCAGAACAACACTCGGGCCTACAGCCATCAGCCGCGCAGTCTGAAGCTATTGGAGTTTAGGGTTTGGGGTTTAGGGAGGCTTCTGGGCTTTAGGTTTGAGTTGAGGGCTTCAGATTGACTTCCGGATGTTCAGTTCTGATTGGGGAAGTCTACTGAAGGCCACGAAGCATCCCAAAACCACAAAGCAGCGGACCCCCCGCAGCCATCGGGGATTAGGGTTTACGCTTTAGGGTTGAGGGTTTTGGGTTTAGGGTTTAGGGTAATTGTCCTGTCCCTTTTTAAGCTTGGTAGGCCCTTTTGGAACACCTTGATTTTCCCGTTATTGGGTTTAAGGGGGTCATGTTCAGGAATATTTTTCAGAGGGTTGATCCTAAACCGCTTCACGACTTACAAGTTCAGGAGATTCAGCTAATTCAGCTTCACATACAAAGAAGCTGGTGCCCTAAACCCTAAACCCTAAACCCCCCCTCTTTGGTCAGGATCGGGCTGTTGGATTTTCCGGAACGGCTGGCGATGCCGGAGTCGGACTTGGTGAATGAGGTGTGCACTTCAACTTGGGTCGCCCAGTGGTACCCATCTCCCTTTTTTGAGTGTAGGGTTTAGGGTTTGGGGTTTAGGGTTTAGGGGTTGGGGCGTCTGGTTTAGGACTGTTTGGTTCAAGGTTCCCTTATACAGTAGAACCAACCCGAAAAAGGGGTGCTCTTGCGATAATAATGGCTCCTGGGCTGCCAAGTCAAATTGGGATAGGGCACCCCCCCCCCCCCTCCTTCCCCCAAAACCTTAGGGTTTAGGGTTTAGGGTTTAGGGTAAGAGCATCATAAAGGAAGCTTCACCCCCCCCCCCCCCACCTCTCTGAAAGGGTGCCCTATTTTTAGGACATCCCCCCATATTACATTAATAGGGTTCTTAAGGGAGGGGGAAAGCTTAGGGAGTAGTGGGGAGTATTGGGGAACCTTGGGTTGCATACCCCATTTGAAACCCCCCCCCTCCCCCCTTAAGAAACCTACAAATACAGGATGTCCTTGAAGAAGGAGGGGCTCAGAAATTGAAACGGGGGCCGAATCCAGAACAGCCCTGACGTGCGGTTTGGGGTTGAGCGTGGTTTAGGCTTTAGGGTTTAGAGTTTAGGGCCGAGCCATATGGGGGGGGCGGGGGGGGGGGGGGGAATGTCAACCCGTTGCCAAGACAAGTTTGTGCTTTTGTTTACAATCTTTGGCTGTCAACCATCCCCTACCCCTGTTTCAAAGGACGAGCTGGATTCTCTTTGTACCGTGTACCATGTACCGAGCTGGGTTCAGGGCTTCAGGTTTGGTTGTTCCCCTGAAACTCAGGGTCGTATTCATGAGTATTTTGTAGCAACTTTTACATGATAGGGTGACAACCTAAGTGTAGCCGTGTCATTTCGCTGCTTAATCCAGGACCGTTCGCACGACCCCCACATCATGGGTATACGATCCGTTGCTATGGTTGTGATGAGGCACCCCTAGAGCAATGCCGTTGTGAGGCTGCCAACCCGAACAGCCGAAACTTGGGTAAATCCCCAAATAGGGGCACCCTGAACATACCCCAAAATAGTATTGGGAGTACCCCTATTTTCGTAAACCCACTTGCCCAAACTCGATCATGTGGCCTGCAGATCGCTGCAATCGCGCGCGCACTCCCTGAAGGTGAAAATCCCGAACTCGTGCCCTCGGCACTTCACCCACTTCTGG
The DNA here is from genome assembly GCA_905221605.1 of Symbiodinium natans. NCBI lineage: Eukaryota > Dinophyceae > Suessiales > Symbiodiniaceae > Symbiodinium > Symbiodinium natans. The sequence goes on along the minus strand of CAJNDS010002203.1, from coordinate 35,439 downwards.
TATGGAAACTACTGCAGCCTGTTCATGATTCATGCATCCGGCTTGTGCAGACTCCCATGCAGACTCCCGTCTGCGCGATTTGCAATGGGATGGCATGCTGAGAGCCTGAGGCACGAAGATCCCGATGTGGTTCTACCGCGACACCATGCACCTCGGATGAGTACACAACATCTGTTGGTACCCGATGTTTCTGTAAGATACCCCAGAGGGTTAGGACATTTTTTGTGATGTAGGCCAAGGGGAGTGCCACTCGGCTTAACGTTGTCAGTTCGTGGAACTTTCGCGTGCGACATGAAGTAGGAGCTAACGCCTAAACCCTGATCCTCATAAACCCTAAAACTCTAAAACCTAAACAGGCTCCTTCAGAACCAAAATTAAAAGCCAGGTTGAAGTATCTGAAGCCTCATCTCGGCAGCACGATCAGAAGCTGCCTGGAGCGTCCACGTGAGGCTGGGCCATGAGAAAAGCTGCCTTGGTGTAGGGTTTCGGGTTTAGGGATTAGGGTTTAGGGTTTAGGGCGAAGAAGAACTTCCTCTATCAATGGTTCACAATCCCCAGTGCTACGTCTTCCCTTCCATACAGTGGCTGAAAGCTTTCAATCCCCTGCCGCAAAAACACATATGTACAAATTAAACAGCATGCCAACATACAGGGAACCAAAAATTTTGGTACTTGCAGGGGAAGGAGATTCATACGCCGACCCACGAACTCCTCTCAGACTTGGTTTGTGACTTCCTTGATCTCCTCCGCCCTGGCGTTGCGGAACCCTAAACCCTAAACCCTAAACCCTAAACCCTAAACCCTAAACCCTAAACCCTAAACCCTAAACCCTAAACCCTAAACCCTAAACCCTAAACCCTAAACCCTAAGCCCCGTACCCTAAACCCTGGTCTATCGGTAGGCCCTTGGGACGTTTTTCCCCCCAATTGGGTCTAAGAAGATCCTTTTCAGGAATACTTTCCATCCCAGCACCAGGACGGGCAATATACCCTGTAGCCCCTTTAAAAAAGGCCATTTCTAGGCTTGATGATGGGGATTAGAGGACCTCACTCACAAGGCCCAGCTTCGCCGCCGTGCACGAGAGAGCAAGAGAGAGAGAGCAAGAGAGAGAGAGAGAGAGATATATATATATATATATATATATAAACAGAGAAAGAGAGAAAGAAAGAAAGGAGATAAAGAAAGAACGAAAGAGAGCGAGAGAGAGAGAGAGTGTGTTTAGGGTTGAGGGTTTAGGGTTCAGGGGTGTACCAAATATCAATCGTGTTTTTGTGTTTTATTCTTTGCGCTGAAAGAAAGCTTGCGAGCGCAATGGGCGAGGGCCCGAATTTCATGTTTCGTGTGTCAAAGCGTGAACTTATCAAATGGCATTGGTTGTGCTTGTAATACTTTGAATCTTGTGCTCGTTCAGAATCTTGAAAGTTCATGGTCTGCTTTATACTGCTGCGCTTATTTATAGCAAAATGTAAGCGATGTCATGCGGCTGTTTCGTTATTTCTCCCGTTTCACTTCATTCTTCTCACTCGCATAAGAATCAAGAGTGTCTGTCGGCGACCTCAAGCATATCGACGGTTAGAAGATGCCCATGTTGTCCAGAATATGTTCGAGAATGGTAGTTTATACCTTCACAACAATAAACAAAAGTTAGGATTTCCTACCCTGCGCTGAGAACTCTTCCGTAGAAAAGGTTTAGGGTTTAGGACCATTGGGTTTCGTAGGGTTTAGAGTTTAGGGTTTAGGACATAGGGTTTTTAGGGCACGCTGGGCAGGCATGGGAGGACGACAGGCTGCTTACAGTCCACATGCGCGGCGATGACGCTTGCATATGTATATGATGCATAGGTTCTATATGTACGATATTAGGGTTTAGGGTTTAGGGTTTAGTATACTGCAAGACAATACAGTGCAGTATACTACGAGTTCTACAACCGTCGTATGTAACAATGGGCCTAGGCTCTTAAGGGCAAGAAGTCACAAACCTGTGCATCGTAAGCTGCCTTCGGCATTCAGGCAAGCCACCCGAAGCCCTAAACCCTAAACCCCAAACCCTAAACCCTAAACCCTAAACCCTGAACCCTAAACCCTAAACCCTAAACCCTAAACCCTAAACCCTAAACCCTAAACCCTACAGGATTCAGAAGCCCATTGCTTCACAGATCCCACCAGGATACCTCCAAGTATCCGGAGCCTCGGCCACACATCGGCGCGACTGGTGCTGAGGAGTTAGGATGCCTTCAAAGAGCTCAGTATACTCCTTCATTCCGAAAGATACCCTAAACCATGCAGAGGGTTTAGGGTTTAGGGTTCGGGTTCAGGGTGATTTCGGGTTTAAGGCTAAGGGTAGGTGTTCGCACTATGAATGCAGGGGCTTCTTGCTAAATTCAAGGGTTATTGGGCTCTGGGGTGTGAGGCTTGAACTATGCCTGAGAGACAAAGCAAGTGGTGAGGTAAGTTGGGTCACCTGGATCAGCTCTCTGGGTTCTAGAGCCCCTATGCTCTAAACCTAACGGGCTTACTTTCTTGGCAGCATGTTGTGCATTCTAACATTCATGTTTCTGAAAGGCATCTGCCAGGGTCTGGCAATGAAACTGCCATTAAGCAAGATATCCTATTACCCTAAACGCCAAAAACACTAAGTATGAAGGCATGTTCTCTCATCAATCGGCATTGGGCTCTCTGATTCTGGGGGCGTCGCAGCCATCGCCAGGTGGATCATTGCGGTTGCGGATGCATGTTTCGTGCTTACCTCGTTGACCTGAAAATATTCAAATGTTTCGGAGCTTGAGATGAACCCTAAACCCTGAACCCTAAACCCTAAACCCTAAACCTTTGTTCTGTCAAGGAGTACTCATGGGCACAGCCCCCATGCAGCATGTACGAGAAGATCATCGCCGAGCAGAAGTTTGAAAACATTCTCCTGGTCAAGAAGGGGCGATTTGGTAGAGAACGCCTGAAGACACCCCAGCCCTGAACCCTATAACCCTATAAAACCCTGTAAACAGCTATAAACTCTATAAAACCCTATAAACCCTATAAATCCCTACAAACCCTATAAGCCCTCCTAAACCCTCCGAAGACTTCGGGGTCAGGGCTTTAGGGTTCAGACCTTCTTGCTCCGATATCGAAGCTTGGCGCGTCGATCGTTTAGGGTTTAGGGTTTAGGGTTTAGGGTTTAGGGTTTAGGGTTTAGGGTTTAGGGTTTAGGGTTTAGGGTTTAGGGTTTAGGGTTCTCGGCCCCCCTCGAAAGCCCCAAAGCCGCAAAGTCAAGTGCAACTTGGGTGGAAAGCTGGTTCTTCGCAGAGAGTGCGGGAAATTCTTACCATATTTCAGATCCCTTACAAGCCCTCAACCCTTAAAGCCTGACAAGCCCTGAACCCGCTAAAAGCCCTGAACCCGCCCCTAAGCCTCATATCATGGCCCAAAGATCATGCAGCAGAAGCCCTAAAACCACCCTGAACCCCAGACAACCCCAACTACACAGTAGGTTTTTGGGTTTAGGGTTCAGGGTTTTGGGTAGGCTAAACTAAAAAACAAGGCCCTCGTCCCCAAAAAGGAAGCCTTGCGAAACCCTTCTAGCCCTAAAACCCTAAAACCCCAAAACCCCTAAAACCCCTAAAACCCCTAAAACCCTAAAGCCCTAAAACCCTAAACCCTAAATCCCTAAACCCTAAAGCCCTACTTCAAACCCCGCATTGCTGTGGCGAGACGGGTGCCAAAAAAACAACCCTAAATCCCTAAACCCTAAATCCCTAAACCCTAAACCCCTAAACCCTAAACCCATCTGAAGGCCAGCGACCTGCGCTCCCCAACTTCTTGTCTTCGCCGCGTCACGCAACCTTTCAGTCACCCGGCTACTGAGGGTTGGCATGTAGGGTTTAGGGTTTAGGGTTTAGGGTTTAGGGTTTAGGGTTTAGGGTTTAGGGTTTAGGGTTTAGGGTAGAAGGTTTTGAGAGTTTGTCTTCAGGGCTCTTGGAGTCCTACAAGCCATATAAATCCTAAATGTTCCCCCGTTTTCTACCAGCCCTTAATAGGGATCACAAGGACCCGGAGTAACCCTTTCCTTTTTCTAGGGTTGGGGTTCCCTTATAATTCCTTGATAACAAAGGTTTTCTTCTTTCGCTGAAAATCCAAGGGAGTCGACTCCAAGCAATTCAGAGATGTGTAGTCAGCGTATACGTATTCTGCCATAAGTCAAAACCCAATATGTATCTTTTGGGGGAAGGTGTAAGGGCTTCAGTATAAGGTGCGTTCTCTAGATTCAGGATGTAGGGTTGGATTGTGCGGACTTAGCCCAACACCACCTTCACCAAGTTGTTATTTTTGTGTTGTTTCCTTTTCCTCTTGGGGGGGCTCTTCACAAGTGCTCGAAGAGCACAAGACAGACTAGGTCATTTGCCCAATACTGGCTTATCATCTTGGTAGGGTCAGGGTCCCCGCACAAGAGTTCCGCAAACATAGGTGCGCCACGCTGGGGACTTTAGAGCTGAGGGCCTGTTTCCCTGGCCTCAAGGAACCATGCACGGTATCGACACATGTTTTTGCATAATCTTTATGGACAAATATAATTGTTTTAATAATACCTAGTATTAGCAAATAGGAATATTAAGATTAATAATTAAGTGTATACAGTTATATATATATATATATGCATATATATATATATACATAAAGAGATTTTTCCTATATGTATAATATGTATCTGATATGTGATTAAGCGTTGCCTCTAGGGTTTTTTCTCTTAGCATCCTGAAGGCTTGAGCCCTTTAAGCTTCTTAGCTCTCAGGAGGGAACTCGGGAATTTTTGCTGCATCTTGGGATGTACCCCCCCTATACTAAGGGCTTAGGGTTTAGGGTTTAGGGTTTAGGGTTTAGGGTTTAGGGTTTAGGGTTTAGGGTCCTTAATGGGGAGTACAAGGACGGGGAGTAGGCCCTTATTTCCTTTTTTTAGGGTTGGGGTTCCCTTATAATCCCCTTAACACCAAAAAGGGTACCCTGTTTATTCCTAGGTTACTGATGGGTCTAGATTATCGTACCCCCTATTACAGTCCCTACTAAGGGCTGTTGGTATAAGGGAACATACCAACGAGTATCTGATATCCCCCCCGAGTGAAGGATCTGGGGTTTGGGCTTCAGGGTTTCGGGTTTAGGGTTTGGAGTGTTTTGGGTGAGCCCTTGTGAGTAATAGGGGCCCTTAATTCCCGAATTCTCTACGAATAGCCAAGGAGCAAATTTAGGGTTTTGGGTTTAGGGTTTAGGGTTTAGGGACGAAAAGTTTAAAAGCCAATGAGCAAACGCGGAGGTCCGCACCACCACCACGCGCCAGCCGGACCGTGACCCCTCGGTCAAGGAGGCAATCTGGAAGCGCGCGCCTCCGTCCAATTTTTGTGTGGGGGTGTCTTCGGTTTCTGGGTAGGATGTTGAAGATATTTCATACTTTCCCTCATTGCATTTAAGAGGATCGTAGTGGGGAATGTTTTTCAGACCGATTTCAAGGGCAAACCTAGCGTTAGTTGTGTTTGTTTTTGGGGGGCGGGTGGACAGGGTAAGCCCTGGATTGGTGGGTTTGGGTAGCAGGCGGTGTCCTTCAAGGCCTCTTCAAAAGGGTTCAGGAGTCAGGCTGTTAACCACACCTCTGACCAGAAGCTTCTCAAAGTCCGTGCTCGGCAGGTTTGCTTGGCATTTTGTATCGGGGTTTGGCGCAGGAAGCCTGAACCCCTTATGGTCAAGCCTAAACCCTGACCCCTAAACCCTCAACCCTCAACCACACCCCAAACCCTAAACGCTAGACCTTATAGGGTCTAGGGGGTCACCAAATGCCAAGGATGCCAGGCTCCTGGCAGAGGACTTCTGCGCACTGGCGCGTGCCAGGCAGGACTCACGCCGGGGGTGGGGAGGCAGCTGAAGAGTTGAGCTGCTGAGGGTTTTGGTTTTTGGGTTTGGGTTTAGGGGTGCCTTGTATAATCTTGCAGCATCTCGCATCATCCCTAAAAAGAAGGCTCCCCCCAAAAGGGGGGCCATGATTCTCAAGCTCAACAACGTTATATGAGTTAAATGACGGAAAGTTTGGGGCTCTGGGTCTGGATCCAGGGCTTAGGGCTCAGGGGCATTGACACCCTGTGAAATCCGAAGGATACCTGTTCAAGACTCAAAAGCAGAAAACAAAACCAGAACATGCTGAGGACACGCGCATGTCCCGGAGTGCCCCTATTCCCCTTTCGTGTAGGGTCGGGGATTTTTGCAAACCCCAGATCCCCCCCATCCCGACTCCGAAACCATAGGCCATGATGAAACCTAAAAAGCGCATCCACACACGTAAGCTCCCAAAAGTTGGTCATTATCCTCATGCCCCAAGAGGGTTGCTTAAGGGAATCCCAGCGCCAATCGTCCTGAAGCCGTGTTCCAAGTTTATGGAGTTTACCCTAAACCCTAAAACCCTGTAACCCAAAACCCTAAAACCTTGTAACCCAAAACCCTATAACCCAAAAACCTAGACCCTAAACCCTAAAACCCTAAAACCTAAACCCTAAAACCCTAAAACCCCGAAAGCAACGGAGGCACCTGGTGCTGTCCTTCTCCACCTAAACCCTAAACCTAAACCGTAAGCCCTAAAACCCCTGAAACCCCTAAAGCCCTAAGCCTCAGGCACCTAGTCCTGTCCTTCTCCACCTACGCGCTCTCCGCTGCGCTGCTCAGCCCCACCTTGGAGACGCTATACAGAAGGCTCGGGGGACTCGGAACCCTAAATCCTAAACCCTAAACCCTAAACCCCAAACCCCAAACCCTAAACCCTAAACCCTCCCCCGGCTTGTCGGGTGTATGGCAGGGTTTCGGTGTTAGGCTTGTAGGGTTTGTGTGGCTGGGCCTTAGGGCTTGACAGTAGCTGCCATCTGGTTGTGTGATTGCGTGCTCACACCGACCTCAGACCAGTTTCGTGCCTTAGAGGCTCCCTAAACCCTAAACCCTAAACCCTAAACCCTAAACCCTAAACCCTAAACCCTAAACCCTAAACCCTAAACCCTAAACCCTAAACCCTAAACCCTAAACCCTAAACCCTAAACCCTAAACCCTAAACCCAGCAGCTTTGAAGAGCTCGAAGCCCCCGGTTCTGACAAGACTGCCAGGGCGGAGGCGCCCTGGGACTCTCTGCTGCTTCGGCTGCAGGTGTCTAAACGGAGCATCCCGAACACTGAAGGTTTAGGGTTTAGGGTTTAGGGTTTAGGGTTTAGGGTTTAGGGTTTAGGGTTTAGGGTTCCTCCCACTGCGCAAAGTCTCTCCACTCTTAAGCTTCTGAGTTCTGGATGAAGCTACCCGGGAAGCCCGCTAGTAGACTATCACTTGCACATCCCAAAATCCCAACTAAATGAATCTGTAAAGGCCAGGGTGCGGGAGCGAGTGTTGTTAGTTTGTGTGTTTGTCTTTGCGGGGGTAGGGGGGAGGGTCACCCTAAACCCTAAACTCGAAACCCTAAACCCTAAACCGTTGAGGCTGAAGTCACCGGTGAACTGCGATGTGTGGCCTGGGCTGGCGCTGTACGAGTACAGCGTCGATGTGCTGGGAGCCTACTTCACAGAAAGAAGCTGTAAGAGGTTTAGGGTTTAGGGTTTAGGTTTTAGGGTTTAGGTTTAGGGACAAGTGTACCAGTGTACCAGCTACGGGCTTCAAGCAACGCTTAGTTTTCAACAGAGGTGCGTGCAATGCCACAGGACCTAAGAAAATTGCAAAATCGCGAAGACGACTTGATCGGCGTAGACAGACATCCAAACAGTGTCTGTTGAGACTGCCTACTACCATACGATAAGCGTATCCGTTTCGAAGCGAGAGTGCGCACCACGCAGGCAGGAAGGCGATTTCGAGCTAGACACGCACAGGGTTCTTGCAGAGTGCTACAGGCACTGCAGAACCTAGGCTAGAGCGTGATTTTGAGCAAACATAAAACATGTTTCGTGAGGTGCTCCAAACTGACCCTGCGCCATTGCTAACATAGGTTCCGGCATCCAGTACTCAGTGCCCCAAAGCCCTCTGACCTCCCTAAACCCTCAACCCTAATTAGACCCCTACCCCTGAACCCTCGACCCTAATTAGACCCCTGAACCTTAAACCCTAAACCCTAAAGCCTAAACCCCCGACCAAGGCCTGAGGCCAAGACGAGGCCTCGGAATGGATCCCTGGAGTGGCTGATGAGGTATCCCCTGGAGGCAAGCTGGGTTTAAGGTTCAGGGTTCAGGGTTTAGGGTTTAGGGTTTAGGTCTTTTTAAATTTCCCTTCTTTCCTTATAAGGGAACCTGTTCATAATTTTTCAAAAGGTTGAAAGGACAACTCAGCAAGAGACTGCGGGGCTTTCCGGGCATTTTTGCGGCTGAGGGTTTTGGTCCGGGGGGTCAGGGGGGGTCAGGGGCACACCTCTTTGAACTATGCAAGCAAGAGAACGAGAGAGAGAGAGAGAGATCATATACATACATACATATTTATATATGTATATATGTGAACATGTTATACATACAGATGTACATTCATCTGTTTATACATTGTATAAAGGCACAGGCTCTTGCCCTTTGGCAGTTTTCTCCCCTTCTGGGGCCAAAGATTGCTTGAACCACCCCCGCAAAATCGTCGATTAGACCTGTGTGGCAGGCTGTGCACCTCGGCGCCGATGTCAAGGTATGTCTTTTCGGGATTGGGTTTAGGGTTTAGGGTTTAGGGTTTAGGGTTTAGGGTTGAGGGTTTAGGGTTTAGGGTTTAGGGTTTAGGGTTTAGGCTTGAGGGGTGGCTTCAGGGTCCTTGGCAGCCCAGTGATACCCTTTGCCCTTTTTTTGGTTCAAGGCTCCCTTTCCATTAGCCAGGCCCCAAAAAGGGTGCCCTTATAGTATGGTTACTGGGATACGAAGGGTTGGAACGCGGGGTTTTGGACTTGTCAGTCAGCTGGGACGAGAGGGTCGATGTTTGCTTCGACTGGTCCTCCTTTCCCTACGCATTTCGTCAGCCCAGATCGGACAAGGTCGTTTGCTGCGTAAGGTTCAATGATTCCAGTGACCTCTGCTTTCATGAAATTGATGACATAATACAAAAAGAGAAACCCAATTACAAAATAAACACAACCCAAAACAAAAAAGCAATAAAAGGTCCTGAACTCGCTCTTCAGCAAGTCTAAGCCCTGAAACCCGCCTCTCCGAGGAAAGGGCCCACCATCTGCCAGAACGAGCAAGCAAGCGCCACCTGAGCTGCGACTCTGGGGTTTAGGGTTTAGGGTTTAGGGTTTAGGGTTTAGGGTTTAGGGTTTAGGGTTTAGGGTTTAGGGTTTAGGGTTTAGGGTTTAGGGTTTAGGGTTTAGGGTTAACTGCATAGTCTTGCCCGCAAGACCATTCCCGGCCGACTCCCCAAGCCCGGATGCTAAAAAAAAGGTTTGGGGTTAGGGGGTAAAAGCGGTTTACAACAGGATTCTTTCAAGGATCCCCCGAAATTCCCTAAGCTCCTAAACCCTCAAACCCCGAACCCCTTCGCAGCTCTGAAAGAAGCGCCTTCCCTGCCGGGAAATCAAAAAGCTGCAGACCGGGTTTGGATTTTGGCCAGGTTTGGGGTTTCAGGGTTTTCGGGTTTTAGCGTTTTAGGGTTTAGGGTTTAGGGGGGCCTGCCGATCCGCATTCAACTCTCGTGCATGATGAAGTCGGCTAAATCATGCTCATCTTTAGACAGGAAGAAAAGCAACTTCATTCCCTTGCCTTTCCTTCCACTATGAAACAGCACTGGCAGCCCCCCCTGACTACAGTTTCTGCAAGAAGGTCCTGTGGCCCAATGGATAAGGCAACCCACACGCACAGACACCCTGAACCCGAGACACCGCGAAGTCTAATTCATAGTACCCACCCCCAAGTACTTGGAGGTCCATGGTACTCATTAACCAGTTATAACTGTACTTATAACCATATTCAGGCACTTAAGGGGCTTATAAGTGGGTAATAAGTCCAGTTGTAACTGGTGAATAAGTACCATGAACCTCCAACCCTAAACCCTAAACCCTAAACCCTAAACCCTAAACCCTAAACCCTAAACCCTAAACCCAAGTACAGCTCGAACCTGAGGAGCCTCTGAGCTCACGTCTCACACCACTCGAAGAAGCCCCAGCCGTAGAATCCCAAACAGGATCAGGGTTTACTCGGTGTAAGCTGAACCGTCAGGTTCCGAAACCAACCCCCCACCCCCAAAAGAAGAGAAAATGTAAATATATATATATATATACACATATACATATACATATACATATACATATATATATATATATGTATTTGTATATATATATATATATAATGAGTATTCTTGAGCCTCAACCTTAAACCTCAACCCCCTAAACCTGCGCTTGCGCTCGTTGTGGGAGTCGAAAGCCCTAAACTTCCTCCCTTCGTTTTGGGAGTCGAAACCCCAAGCCCTCAACCCTCAACCCTAAACCCTACACCGGGCCAGGTGCTGAGCATGGTCCTCCCCAGACGGCAGATGACACCTCATGAGCTGACATCCCTATGGGAGAAGGAGTGTCCCGGCAGGCACAGGGAGGGGCGTCTCCAGAAGCCTTGGTGGCTTGAGCCGGGTCCCGGCAGGCACAGGGGGGGGGGGGGGGGGGCGTCTACAGAAGCCTTGGTGGCTTGAGCCGGGTTTAGGGTCTAGGGTGTAGGGTTTTGGAATTAGGGTCTAGGGTTCAGGGTTTGGGCGGTGAAGTTGACATGAGACTAGGTTCCAGAAACAGTTTTGGGTTTTTGGACCCCTCCTTCCTGTGGTCCAGGCCCCTCAACTCAAGCAGACGAAGGCAGTGCATCAGCAACAGCGCTTAGCCGTAATAGCGCTCAGCAACTGCATGGTGCTAGATTCTGGGCAGGATGCAAGAAGAGTTTATGACAGACTGGGGTCCCCTACTGCGTGTATAGAACTGCCCGGGCACCCCCCGATCCACTCCAAACTCACCACCTGCAGAGACTCGGCTTTTGAACTCTATTGAGAAAGAAGCCCTAAACCCTAAACCCTAAACCCTAAACCCTAAACCCTAAACCTGGTCCAATACATGCTATCCTCAGCAACTGAGGTGGGGCGTGCTGCATGCCACAAGGACCATACAAGCAGCGCGCCATGCGTGGCGTGATGGCGCATCCGTGCCCTTCTTGGGAGTCTCTTTCGTAGTCTGCTGTTTCTCTAACCCCCCCCATGTGACAGGTTAGTCCACTCACTTGGCGAAGATATGGGGAAACCGCGCCGTTGTCTTGGCAATCATTGCAAACGGCCACGTGTTTCCACGCCGCCTTCCATGTGTGTTGCTTTTGCGCCAACTGCCGAATCAGGGAATGGATCTAAACTACATCTGATGTTAGTTTAAGCGTACATCATGATTGCAGCCCCCCTGAAAGCCCAGTTTTTCCCACGTGCTGCGCAGGATCAAGTTCCGATCCCCTTCATACTCCTCCTCGAAGTGGCTCAGCCACCATGGCGAGCATTTGCCTCTGGCACCCGTAGTGCCCTGGCTGATCTGAGAGAGAGGGAGAGGAGGGAGGGAGAGAGAGAGATAGGGATGATTTGCCCGGGGGCTTGCAATGTTACGGGGGCCACTGGACCAGAAAAGTACCCAGCTGATGCTCATGATGCTCGCCTCCCGCCTCGTGACATCTGCACATTCACTCGGTCGAAGGGTTTTGCAAGCGTCGGGAGCTGAAGGGGGCGACCGGACCAGAAAAACACCCAGCTGATGCTCATGATGCTCGCCTCCCGCCTCGTGACATCTGCACAGTCACTCGGTCGAAGGGTTTTGCAAACGTCGGGAGCTTAGGGGGCCACTGGACCAGAAAAATGCCCAGCTGATGCTCATGATGCTCGCCTCCCGCCTCGTGACATCTGCACAGTCACTCGGTCGAAGGGTTTTGCAAACGTCGGGAGCTTAGGGGGCCACTGGACCAGAAAAATGCCCAGCTGATGCTCATGATGCTCGCCTCCCGCCTCGTGACATCTGCACAGTCACTCGGTCGAAGGGTTTTGCAAACGTCGGAAGCTTAGGGGGCAACCGGACCAGAAAAATTCCCAGCTGATGCTCATGATGCTCGCCTCCCGCCTCGTGACATTTGCACAGTCACTCGGTCGAAGGGTTTTGCAAACATCGGGAGCTTAGGGGGCCACTGGACCAGAAAAATGCCCAGCTGATGCTCATGATGCTCGCCTCCCGCCTGGTGACAGCTGCACAGTCACTCGGTCGAAGGGTTTTGCAAACGTCGGGAGCTTAGGGGGCCACTGGACCAGAAAAATGCCCAGCTGATGCTCATGATGCTCGCCTCCCGCCTCGTGACATCTGCACAGTCACTCGGTCGAAGGGTTTTGCAAACGTCGGGAGCTTAGGGGGCCACTGGACCAGAAAAATACCCAGCCGATGCTCATGATGCTCGCCTCCCGCCTCGTCATATCTGCACATTCACTCGGTCGAAGGGTTTTGCAAACGTCGGGAGCATAGGGCGCAACTGGACCAGAAATACCCAGCTGATGCTCATGATGCTCGCCTCCCGCCTCGTGACATCTGCAAATTCACTCGGTCGAAGGGTTTTGCAAACGTCGGGAGCTTAGGGGGCCACTGGACCAGAAAAACTCCCAGCTGATGCTCATGATGCTCGCCTCCCGCCTCGTGACATCTGCACATTCACTCGGTCGAAGGGTTTTGCAAACGTCGGGAGCATAGGGGGCAACTGGACCAGAAAAATACCCAGCTGATGCTCATGATGCTCGCCTCCCGCCTCGTGACATCTGCACATTCACTCGGTCGAAGGGTTTTGCAAAAGTCGTGAGCTTAGGGGGCAACTGGACCAGAAAAACTCCCAGCTGATGCTCATGATGCTCGCCTCCCGCCTCGTGACATCTGCACAATCACTCGGTCGAAGGGTTTTGCAAACGTCGGGAGCTTAGGGGGCAACTGGGCCAGAAAAATACCCAGCTGGCCTCGTGACATCTGCACATTCAATAGGTCGAAGGGTTTTGCAAACGTCGTGAAGGGGCAACTGGACCAGAAATATCCAGCTGATGCTCATGATGCTCGCCTCCCGCCTCGTGACATTTGCACATTCACTCGGTCGAAGGGTTTTGCAAACGTCGGGAGCTGAAGGGGGCAACTGGACCAGAAAAGTACCCAGCTGATGCTCATGATGCTCGCCTCCCGCCTCGTGACATCTATTCACTCGGTCGAAGGGTTTTGCAAACGTCGGGAGCTTAGGGGGCAACTGGACCAGAAAAGTACCCAGCTGATGCTCATGATGCTCGCCTCCCGCCTCGTGACATCTATTCACTCGGTCGAAGGGTTTTGCAAACGTCGTGAGCTTAGGGGGCAACTGGACCAGAAAAATACCCAGCTGATGCTCATGATGCTCGCCTCCCGCCTCGTGACATCTGCACATTCACTCGGTCGAAGGGTTTTGCAAACGTCGGGAGCATAGGGGGCAACTGGACCAGAAATACCCAGCTGATGCTCATGATGCTCGCCTCCCGCCTCGTGACATCTGCACATTCACTCGGTCGAAGGGTTTTGCAAACGTCGTGAGCTTAGGGGGCAACTGGACCAGAAAAACTCCCAGCTGATGCTCATGATGCTCGCCTCCCGCCTCGTGACATCTGCACATTCACTCGGTCGAAGGGTTTTGCAAACGTCGGGAGCTTAGGAGGCAACTGGACCAGAAATATACCCAGCTGATGCTGATGATGCTCACCGCCCGCCTCGTGACATCTGCACATTCACTCGGTCGAAGGGTTTTGCAAACGTCGGGAGCTTAGGGGGCAACTGGGCCAGAAAAATACCCAGCTGATGCTCATGATGCTCGCCTCCCGCCTCGTGACATCTGCACATTCACTCGGTCGAAGGGTTTTGCAAACGTCGGGAGCTTGGGGGGCAACTGGACCAGAAAAATACCCAGCTGATGCTCATGATGCTCGCCTCCCGCCTCGTGACATCTGCACATTCACTCGGTCGAAGGGTTTTGCAAACGTCGGGAGCTTAGGGGGCAACTGGACCAGAAAAATTCCCAGCTGATGCTCATGATGCTCGCCTCCCGCCTCGTGACATCTGCACATTCACTCGGTCGAAGGGTCTTTGCAAAACGTCGGGAGTTAAGGGGGCCACTGGACCAGAAAAATACCCAGCTGATGCTGATGATGCTCGCCTCCCGCCTCGTGACATCTGCACATTCACTCGGTCGAAGGGTTTTGCAAACGTGGACCAGAAAAACACCCAGCTGATGCTCATGATGCTCGCCTCCCGCCTCGTGACATCTGCACATTCACTCGGTCGAAGGGTTTTGCAAACATCGGGAGCTTAGGGGGCAACTGGACCAGAAAAATACCCAGCTGATGCTGATGATGCTCGCCTCCCGCCTCGTGACATCTGCACATTCACTCGGTCGAAGGGTTTTGCAAAACGTCGGGAGCTTAGGGGGCCACTGGACCAGACAAATACCCAGCTGATGCTCATGATGCTCGCCTCCCGCCTCGTGACATCTGCACATTCACTCGGTCGAAGGGTTTTGCAAAACGAGGGGAGTTAAGGGGGCAACTGGACCAGAAAAACACCCAGCTGATGCTGATGATGCTCGCCTCCCGCCTCGTCACATCTGCACATTCACTCGGTCGAAGGGTGTTGCAAACGTCGGGAACCTAGGGGGCAACTGGACCAGAAAAATACCCAGCTGATGCTCATGATGCTCGCCTCCCGCCTCGTGACATCTGCACATTCACTCGGTCGAAGGGTTTTGCAAACGTCGGGAGCTTAGGGGGCAACTGGACCAAAAAAAACACCCAGCTGATGCTCATGATGCTCGCCTCCCGCCTCGTCACATCTGCACATTCACTCGGTCGAAGGGTGTTGCAAACGTCGGGAGCCTAGGGGGCAACTGGACCAGAAAAATACCCAGCTGATGCTCATGATGCTCGCCTCCCGCCTCGTGACATCTGCACATTCACTCGGTCGAAGGGTTTTGCAAACGTCGGGAGCTTAGGGGGCAACTGGACCAGAAAAATACCCAGCTGATGCTCATGATGCTCGCCTCCCGATGCTCATGATGCTCGCCTCCCGCCTCGTCACATCTGCACAGTCACTCGGTCGAAGGGTTTTGCAAACGTCGGGAGCTTAGGGGGCAACTGGACCAGAAAAATATCCAGCTGATGCTCATGATGCTCGCCTCTCGCCTCGTGACATCTGCACATTCACTCGGGAAAAATACCCAGCTGATGATCATGATGCTCGCCTCCCGCTTCGTCACATCTGCACAGTCACTAGGTCGAAGGGTTTTGCAAACGTCGGGAGCTTAGGGGGCAACTGGACCAGAAAAATATCCAGCTGATGCTCATGATGCTCGCCTCTCGCCTCGTGACATCTGCACATTCACTCGGGAAAAACACCCAGCTGATGATCATGATGCTCGCCTCCCGCCTCGTCACATCTGCACAGTCACTCGGTCGAAGGGTTTTGCAAACGTCGGGAGCTTAGGGGGCAACTGGACCAGAAAAATATCCAGCTGATGCTCATGATGCTCGCCTCTCGCCTCGTGACATCTGCACATTCACTCGGGAAAAATACCCAGCTGATGACCATGATGCTCGCCTCCCGCCTCGTCACATCTGCACAGTCAGTCGGTCGAAGGGTTTTGCAAACGTCGGGAGCTTAGGGGGCAACTGGACCAGAAAAATATCGAGCTGATGCTCATGATGCTCGCCTCTCGCCTCGTGACATCTGCACATTCACGCGGGAAAAATACCCAGCTGATGATCATGATGCTCGCCTCCCGCCTCGTCACATCTGCACAGTCACTCGGTCGAAGCGTTTTGCAAACGTCGGGAGCTTAGGGGGCAACTGGACCAGACAAATTCAAACCGGTTCAACTTCTTGGCATCCTGGAAAGTATCCCTAAACCCTAAACCCTAAACCCTAAACCCTAAACCATGCATCCTTAAAAAGGGGGCCCGGTTGGCAATTAGAGTGCTGAGGTCGTCATGCTGGAGACGAAAGGCCTGGGCAGTATTCTGAGCCTGTGGCCGCACTGGGGGGATCCTGACTTGGTAGCCCAGCGGTACCCTTTACCCTTTTCTTGTGAGTTTTGAGTTCCTTATAAAAAAGGTAACCAACCCAAGAAAAAGTGTACCCCTTGTGAAAATCTGGCTACTGGGCTACTAAGACGAGAAGCACGAACGGAGATTTGATGAAGTGTTTAGGCAGAGGTTGTTCTACGCCAGGGTTTCCCCCTTATGGAGATGGCTGACTTGCACGGGGGGGTAGAGGGCCCCCTGAGGCCCAAACCTATGGCATGTAAGCTCAGCAGAGGTCTATGAAGGGCATTTTTGGGAAGCAGTGGAGGCGATGCCTTCAAGGGGAGGCGAGTGGTCTGAAGGTCCAGGAGTTAAGGGTTTGAGCCCTTCAACCCTCAAAAAAACCCTTACACCTGCTGGCTTGTCCGAGTGTGAGCGACTAAACCCTACACCCTAAACCCTAAACCCTCAGCAACACTTACACCCCTGTATGACAACTCGGGACATCCCTGGAGCCTCCGCAACTAGGAACTTGGCAAGGCAAAACCCATCGGTTTTTGGGTTGCTGCAGCCCCAAACCGAACCTGGGTTGCGCCCACGATGGGCCCGGTACCGGAACACGTTCTCCTCGACACCAGTACGGGTCCCTTAGAATAACTAAACCCCCCCCCCCCGCCCTGTTCCGTCGCTGGCATTTTCGGGGGGGGGGGGGGTACCCTGGGCCCCCCTGACCCCCTCGCCTGGCCCTGGGGCTGCCGGGTTTAGGGATTGGTTTCGGGTTTTGGGGTTTAGGGTTTAGGGTTCCAGGAAAAAAGCACCGTAGGAGCACCCCAAACCTATCTCTCTCTGTACACACCTACATATATCAATGTAGTTAAGTCTATATGTATGCTCGTTTGTGGAATTGTAAAGGCCGCCCAAGAAACCACAAAAGACATAGTTAGGGTTTAGGAGCCGCCAACCCTAAACCCTAAACCTCCTAAGAAGACAGACTTAACTCCTGCCTGCGGTTCGGCCAGCTATGCGGGAGCGAAAAAAAACTCTCAACCCTAAACCCTAAACCCTAAACCGCAGAAGAAGTCGAGGAGGCTTTTGAGGGGGTTCTTCGGGGAGCCATTGCTTCGACACCCTCGCGCCTGGCGAGGTTTTGAAGGTTGGATTTCGGGTTTAGGGCTCAATTAGGGCTCAGGGTTTTTGGGTTTAGGGTTTAGGCAGCATAGCAAGAAAAGAAGGAGGGAGTTCAGGATTTACGGTTCAGGGGTTTGGGGTTTAGGGTTCAGGGTTGAGAGCCTGTAGGGCTTACGATTGGTGACCTTCGAAGTCAAAACGCCTGCTGAAAACCCGGTGCATGCTAGGCATGCACGGGGTCGCGCTGCAAACGCAGCTGCGGTCGTGGTAGGCTTTCCCGGTATCGTCCTCAGGCCGTGGTTAAAAGAGGTTAGGGCTTAATTAATGTTGTTCATAGAAGGGAGCGGAACAGCGAATAAGGGTGCTGGGCAAACCGGATTTAGGCTTTTCTGGTTTTTCGTTCCGCGAGCAGCCCTAAATCTTAAGAAACCCTTGGGCAGACGAAACCTTCAAAAACACTTGAGCTCTCAACCCCAAACCCTGAAAACGCTTCAGCCCCTCAAGCCCAAACCCTAAACCCTTAAAACCCTTGACCCCCTAAACCCTAAAACCCCCAAAACCGCTGAAACCTCTAAAGCCCCCTAAGCCCTGGAACCCTAAACCCTAAACCCCAAACCCTAAACCCCAAACCCCAAACCCTAAACCCTAAACCCTCAGTCAAGGAACTCCCTGGAGTGCGCCTTCCGCCAGCAGCCGGGCGCGCATGTGGAGACGCTGCGCCAGGGTCAGGACGCAAGGGTGTAGGTTTTTTGAGTAGGGTTTAGGGTTTAGGGTTTAGGGTTTCGGGTTTGGGGTTTAGGGTTTAGGGTTTAGGGTTTAGGGTTTGGGGTTGGGGGTTTAGGGTTTAGGGTTGAGGGTTTAGGATTTTCGTTAGAGGGGGGTTGTTCTTCAGGGCCCGAAACCCTAGACCCTAGAGCCTAAGTGGTCAGCCAGGCGGCTGGCAGAAAACATCGCCTAAACCCTAAAGGCTTCCTCAAGGGTTTTGAAATGAGGCTTTAAACCCTAAACCCTAAACCCTAAACCCAGGGGTGATAGGACTCCAGAGGCCTGGAGGGAGAAAAGGGTTTCAGGGCTTTGGTTCTTTTTTGGGGCTTCAGGGCTTGTAGTGGGCTTCAAGGGCTTTAAGTGCTTTAGGGTCCTTTTGGGTCTTGGGGTTTTGGGCATTGGGCCTTTGAGACTCTTAAGGTTTCAGGGCGGCTTTGAGCAACCCCGTAGCAAAAGCAGAGACCCTCCCCAACCGTCCTAGAACTCGAAGCCCTAGGAACGTTAAGCCCCATAAGTCGAGGAGCTGCTCTTACAGAACATAAAGACGCGTGTTAACATAAAGAGTTTTCATATGCCTCGCCGGCGAAATTCTCCAAAGCCCTAGATTCTTCTCCACGGCCGAATGCCCTCAAACCCCAACGTCTTTTACCCAGAGCTTTTCATTCCTCGTCTGGGGTTGGTCTAAGCCCCTTTTTGGGGGACCCCTCTGTCTACAGGAAATAGCACTACTACAGGGAGTACGTTATATACAGGAAACCCCCAAGTTGGCACAGCCGTCATTTATGGGCTCAGCTCTCAGGAGTTCCGATGGTCATCGTGGAGCCCTCAGCAGGTGGGGCAGAAAGTCACGGGTGCGCACATGCTTCCCTGCAGCTCTCGATTTCGTAGTGCTTGGCCCTTCTGTAGTACACAGCAAAATTTAGCCATCAAGCAGTAGGGAAAGAGAGCCCCCAGTTGCCGGGAATTTGGGACCCTCAATATAGACCCCCAAATAGTAGGATCCCCGTATAGTAAGGACCCCAATATGGTACCCTAATATCGTAAACCCCCAAATAAGCTTCATGCGGGAAGGTCTTGGATGAGAACCACCGGCAGCAGAGCGAGATGGAGATGCAGAGGCATCGCGAGCAAGCCGCCGAAGGGCGCCTACCCAAGCCTTCCCCCCCACCTCCAGCAGTCCCCACGCCGCTGAACGACCCCTATGCTGCGCCAGAAGTCTACGCCGCGCGGCCGCCTCCGCCGCCGACGCCCAGTCCCCCGACACAGAACCAACCCACCCCCACCCCTGTCACCTATGCCCCGCCTTATCCCAATGGGAATACGGCTGGCGCCGCTAAGGCAACCCCGAAGTCCACACCCAGCACCCCGGCACCGGCCCCCAAAGCCAGCACCACCAGCCCCAAACCCACCACGGAAATCCCAGCCCAGCGACCCGCACCGGCCCCCACTGCGCAGCCAGGAGACACGCCTTACATGCCTCAAAGTCCCACACAAACTTGGTAGCCTAGAGGTGCCCTTTGCCCTTTTTGTTGGCTCCGGGTTCCCAATAAAAGGGTGCCCTTACTATAGAGAGAGAGAGAGAGAGAGAGAGAGAGAGAGAGAGCGAGAGTATCGTGTAACACTTTGGAATGATCGATCGGTTACAATGGCCTTGGTTAGGCACACCTATTGAGTATGGTTGAAAGCTATACCCAGAGTGGGTTGCCTCAGAATCCCATAAAGGGTTCATGACATGGTCGGTACGCACGCAAGAAGGTTTTGGAGGTTCGTGAGGCATTGCGTTGAGACCAGCCCCCACAGCCTGACAATCCTTCTATCAACAGGCTTGTTGAGGACTCCAAGCCCTTTGTATTGAACAGGTTCCTCGCCAAAAAGCTCAACCCCAAGCCATCCGAATCATCCCTCCCACCATTCAGAACCCAAGAAGATCCTCGAACCCCATCAAAACCCTGAGCTCCTCAAGCAACCAATATTGAAGCCTCAATCCTCAACCCTAAGCCCCATCAAAGCGCTGAACTCCGAAACCAACCAACCCTAAACCCTCAACCCCAAACCCTTAACCCTAAACCCCAGAAGCTAGGCGGGTGGCAAAAAGAATCCCAGGAGGCCTGAGCTCCTAAACCCTAAACCCTAAACCCTAAACCCTAAACCCTAAACCCTAAACCCTAAACCCTAAACCCTAAACCCTAAACCCTAAACTAAGCGAGGGGTCGCTTCCGTCGAGCGACAGGCCCCGAACGCTCGGCCGAGGGCCTTACAGCCCGAGCGCCCAAGCGAAAAGAGAAACGGAAAGGATGCCCGTACCCGCAATGAAAAATGCGATTTTTTTGTACTGAAATCGATGGTTTTGGGCACCCCTTCATTTTACCCCGGAAGGGCCAGGAAAGCCCCCAGGAAGCCCCCAAAAGGCCCCAAGAGCCACCAAAAGGCTTGAGGCCCTTAAAGAAGGGGAATCCAGGAGCAGGGACAAAGGGTTTCCCTGACCTTCAAATAAATAAGGGCCTCTACGGGCCCTGACACGCCGAAGGCCCGAAAAGGGCCGAGGCTACCCCCAACCCCAGCTTAAACCCTAACAGCGCAGCTTTAAAAACATCAAAGCAAGCATCAGGGCACAAGAAAATATATTCCATAAACCCTAAACCCTAATAGAGTATAGTTTGGGTGGCCGGGGTGGGTTGACGGGCACGGCCCGGGGTGTTTCACACCCGAGCGCGCGCCCTCCCCTGACACACCCTAAACCCTAAACCCTAAACCCTAAACCCTAAACCCTAAACCCTAAACCACTCTTTCATATATAATATAAATGTTAATGACTTTGCGGGCAAGGTCATATATTTAGCGGGCAAGGTCCTATATTTAGCGGGCAAGGTCATATATTTAGCGGGCAAGGTCATATATTTAGCGGGCAAGGTCATATATTTAGTGGGCAAGGTCCATTGGCTAAAAAATGACCTTGCCCACTAAATATATGACCTTGCCCGCTAAAGGGCGACCTTGCCCACTAAATATATGACCTTGCCCGCTAAATATATGACCTTGCCCGCTAAATATATGACCTTGCCCGCTAAATATATGACCTTGCCCGCTACATATATGGCCCGGGCCAGGTCATATATTTAGCGGGCAAGGTCATATATTTAGCGGGCAAGGTCATATATTTAGCGGGCAAGGTCCTATATTTAGCGGGCAAGGTCCTATATTTAGCGGGCAAGGTCCTATATTTAGCGGGCAAGGTCCTATATTTAGCGGGCAAGGTCATATATTTAGCGGGCAAGGTCATATTTAGTGGCCCCCCCCCCCCCCCCCCCACCCCCCCCCCCCC
The DNA here is from genome assembly GCA_905221605.1 of Symbiodinium natans. NCBI lineage: Eukaryota > Dinophyceae > Suessiales > Symbiodiniaceae > Symbiodinium > Symbiodinium natans. Next base: position 14,201 of record CAJNDS010002203.1, on the reverse strand, counting down.
CCCCCCCCCCCCCCACCCCCCCCCACCCCCCCCCCCCCCCCCCCCCCCCCCACCCCCACCCCCCCCCCCCCACCCCCCCCCCCACCCACCCCCCCTCCCCCCCCCCCCCCCTCGACAATGAAGTGGATCAAAGAAGTGGATCAAAGATGGCTTTCAAAGAATAAGTTTCTGAATGACCGCGCCTGTTTTTGAGGCCCTTGAAGCCCCTCAAAAGAGTCAAGAGACTCAAGATGGCTTCCAAAGAATAAGTTCCCGAATGACCGCGCCTGTTTTTGAGGCCCCTGAAGCCCCTCAATCGATTCAAGAAACTCAAGATGGCTTCCAAATCTGATAAACAGATCCATTCTGTTGACCACGTTTGGTTTTCTTGTCCGCTCGAAACAGAAACATGTGGTTAACAAATCCATTCTGTTGACCACGTGCCTAGAGAAGAAGGAGGTTGGATATTTTTCCTAATGTTGTTGAAAACGTGTCTGACTCGGGTAGGTAAAACTCTTTGGAGTAGGAAGAAAACCTTTTATTTTCTTAATGTTATGGGATTCTTTGGGCGGGTGGGTTTTTTTCCGTTGCCTGAACACACTGCTGGCCTAGCAAATGCTCGAACTTGAGATGCTGAACCCTAAACCCTAAACCCTAAACCCTAAACCCTAAACCCTAAACCCTAAACCCTAAACCCTAAACCCTAAACCCAACTCTCCAGGAGTCCAGGCCAAGTCGCGCTCCACCCCGAAAGCGGCGCCGGCGGGGGAGGGCTGGGCTGCGCAGCAGCAGAGGCTGAAGCAGGTGAGCCTGCGGATCTTTAGGGGTTTAGGGTTTAGGATTTGGGGTTTAGGGTTTAGGGTTTAGGATTTAGGGTTTAGGGTTTGGGGTTTGCGGTTTGGGGTTTACCGCAGGAGGGGCTGAGTCCTGAGGGCAGAAAGAGCCTGTTATTCAAGCAAGCTTAGCAGTAGAGCAAGCAACCTTCAACCTTTTCGGTGTACTAGATTCCCTTTTGGACAACTAAGCAAGGGATTAAGACTCGTTTTTCGAGCAAGGACTGCGACGTTTGCCCTTCTGCCCCTTTGTTTGGGGGTCGGGTTGGCTGCCTGAACCCTACAGTGGGTTTAGGGTTTCGGGTTTAGGGGTTTGAACCCTTTCTTGGGTGAGTCGCTGAGGGGGTTTCTGTTTGCAGGGCGTTTAGACTTTGTGAGGCAAGACTTAGGAATCCCAGGCCCTAAAATCTTAAACCTTAAACGACTCAGGACTCAGGCCCCTATGCTACTTGGGGCCGAGGCGCTATATCTAGACCGGACGAACCCCCCCCCCTCTCTCCCTGGTCTGTTTTACACGTTCTTGCATTCAACTGTGCTGAAGAGTAGAATCAGTGACAGTTGTTCCTGGCTCTTCTTCGGGTTTCGGGTGCCCTTAGCCCTAAACCCTAAACCCTAAACCCCAAACCCCAAACTCAGAGCCTTCAGGAGCAGAGAGAAGCCCGACTTGCCGAGAATCTCAGGAGCCCGAGCCGCCAGCGGGCCCTAAGCCCCCCTGCTGTTCAACCTTCCCCCCCCTAAACCCAAACCCTAAACCCCAAACCCTAAACCCTAAACCCCAAACCCTAAACCCTAAACCCCAAACCCCAACCCCCCAACAGGAAGGCACTCTCTTGCGCTCGGCCTCCTGAACCGCAAGCCATTCAACCGTATCCTGGAATCCTCAACCTTGTATAAAGCCTAAAATACACAAACCAAGCACAGTAAAGAAACCTGCTAGTATGGAAAGATGCTTGGGAAGGAGCTGTCATGAACTACCCTACAGCAGGCGGAGATCCCAAACTCATTCACCAAGGTTCGAAATGCGTGTATATGTATATGTATACATTTGTAATTCATCTCACTCTCGCTCTCTCTCTCACTCTCTGTGTGTCTCGGTGTATTTATGCGCTTTTCTGTCTCTCTGTATTTATGCACTTTCTGTCTATGTATGCGCTTGTCTATGCAGCACACGAAGTCAGGAGGCGCCAGGCGCGCGGCGGAGAACCGGCAGAGGCGCCATCAAGGCCTTCCAGGCCATGAGCGAGGGCAAGGTGAGCTGAGCTTATGACTGCGTCATCCGCTCGATGACTCGTAGGGTTTAGGGTTTAGGGTTTAGGGCAAGCCGGGGGCATCTGGTTTTCCCCACCCTCGGTGTGGGGTTGTTAGATTTTAAGCTCAACTCTTCTCTTTGCCCGGAGCTCTTCTCCTCAACCGGAACTCTTCTCCTCGCCCGGTCTACTCCTCGCTCATCCCTGGAGGGCCCAACCCCAAAGTGTCCCTGGAGTGCCCATCTAAAGTGTCCCTGGAGTGCCCAACCCCATATTTTTTTGAACTGCCCAGTTTCCTGGAGTGCCCAACCCCTGTCCCCACAATCCTCCGGAGTGCCCAGGCCCAGAGTCTCCCCGAAGTGCCCAGCCCCAGCGTCTCCCTGGAGTGCCCAACCCCCCGAAAGTGTACCTGGAGTGCCCAACGCCAGAGTATCTCTACCAAGAGAGGGTGGGGGATTTTCGAAGTAAAATAATTTTTACTTACTCGGGATGCATGTTTAACTCGGCCCTTGGGATCTTGCCCGTTTCCTTTTGAAATCGGCACAGTCCACCCTGCAAGGCCACACAGCAACATTGCATCTGCGTGGAACTTGGGAAAGAAGTCACACACACACACACACACACATTAATTAAGCCTGTCTCACAGTCCGAGCTCTAGGTGCTAAGAGCCCTAAAGGCCACCAGTACACCCTAAAACCCCGAAGAACCTCCCCGACAGGCCTGGGGGGCCTGACGAAGATGCCCGCCTGCATCGCGCGGCCGGGGCCCCAGAGAAGTTGGAGATGAAAGAATTCTTTTGGCTTTAATCCGAAAACGTTGTGGGAGTTGAGGGTTCAGGGGGGTTAGGGCCTTAGGGTTTGCAGCTGAGAGATCTTCGGAGCGCAATTAAAGGCTTCGTGTTCAGGAGTATATAAGGGCATCTTAGGCTTCTGCCCCGGCCATGAAAGGATTCTCGTTGCGCATCTCACTTTTGCCGCCACTGGCTGCTACAACGCTGAACCCCGCACCCCCTAAACCCTGAAGGCTGAACCTTATCAACCCTAAACCCTAAACTCGCATTGTGTTCCAAAACCTTGGGATTGATCGATTTAGCGACGTGTTTTTGAATTTCGGCTGTGAGGTTTGCGGATATTTTCCATGATCGGAAAGGAGCCTTGCTCGGTAGGCCTGTGGGACATGATATATATATATATATATATATATATATACATATGTATGTATGTATGTATGTATGTATGTATGTATGTATGTATGTATGTATGTCTGTGTGTGTGTGTGTTTCTTTATTTATTTATTTATTATTTGTTTATTTATACATTTGTTCTTTTCCCTTATTGGGTGTAAGAGGAGCCTATTCAGGAATATTTGTTCACAGGGTTTTCAGGGCCATCCCATCTTGGTAGCCCAGTGGTACCCTTTTCCTTCTTCTTGGTTCTGGGTTCCCTTATGAAGCGACCAACCCCGAAAAAGGGGAAGCCTTTTGTGAGCTGACTTAAATACCAACCCCCACACAGACAGACAGACTCATCCCTGGCCCTCTAGCATGCCCCCCCAAGCCCTCCCTTCCGCCAAACACTAAACCCGAAACCCTAAACCCTAAACCCTAAACCCCCTAAACCTTATTTGTGGGTGAGGATCATAAAACTCCCTAAATTCCTGGACCAGGCGAATCTGCAGGATCCGCAGAGCTACGCGGGCTCCCAGGTCCCGCTTCAGTGGACGTCGGTCATGATGATGGAGGGTTTAGGGGTTTATTTAGGGTTTGAGGTTAGGAACTGTTAGGGTTTGGGTGTGCATGATGAAAGTTAGGGGTTTAGTGAGGGTTTATGGGTAGGGGTTAGGGTTTCCGTGTCTCGGGACCGGTCATAGGTTCTAGCGAGGGGGCGGTGAGATTATGCCTAGCCTTTGTGGCAACTGTTGCTATGATGCAGTCGGGCTTTGGGATGAGCTTGAACAACAAGAAGAGCGCACGGAGCGGACTTGTCACATGGAATGGGGTTGCAGCACAGCAGCTGGGTACAATGTGCTGTGGAATGGGCATTGGCTTTGTGATGCCATACAAAAAGGGTTCGGTTTGTTTCGGGAGTGAGGCCGTGTGTCTTGTGATGTCGCACGAATCAGGAGGGATAAGATTTGTTGCGTGCCCGTGCCATCAAAAGTGCTGGAGGAGGTTCGACGCCGCAGGCATGCGGCTGTGCAGTTTCTGTTGTGGCGTCACGAAAATACAAAGGCTGTGACTTCTTTCACATCTTTGGGTGTGCCCCTGTCTCTGCCTGTGTCGCTCCGTGTCTCTCGGTGGCTCTCTGTGTCTCCCTGTGCTCTCTGTGTCTGCGGTGCGTGCCCGCGTGAAGGCGTGGGTGGGTGAGTGGGTGGGTGTGAATGGGTGTGAATGGGTGTGAGTGTGCGAGTGTGAGTGTGTGTGTGTGTGAGTGAGTAAGTGAGTGAGTGTGTGAGTGAGTGTTGGAGTGAGTGAGTGAGTGAGTGAGTGAGTGAGTGTGTGAGATTGTTTGTGTGTGTGTGTGTGTGTCTCTGTTTGTGTGTTTTGGCGGCGCGGGGGTAGTGTTTGTTGTGATGCGATACCAGAGGGAAGTCTTACAGTACAGGGATGTTTGGGCTTGCTGCGGTTTTACACTTACAGGCCATTGGCAGGTTTGCATACTTTGTGGAGCCACATCAAAGAAGGGTGCGCTTTCATGGGCATAGAGCTGTGCGTGTTTTCGCAAAACCCTGAGCATGCAAGCCTAAACCTAAACCCAAGCTGGGAGCCCTTAAGTCTGTGGGCTCAGCCGGAGTTTCCATCTTTTGTGGGCCGATAAGGCGAATGCCGAACCCCAACTACCTTCTTGTTTTTGGGCGGGGGGGGGCGTCGAATTTTGGCGTATCACGCGTTTCATCAGGGGATGCCCTGCGAGCTGCGAGCTGCATCCGCACCAAGGGTTTGTCATCTTCTGTCTGCTTTGGTCAATCCAATACGAACTAGGGTTTAGGGTAGGTTTAGGGTTTAGGGTACGGTAGTGCTATATAATTGTTATGTCGCTTTTTCTTTGGGCCTGGCAGTCCCGAGAAGGTAAACATGCAAGCAACACATCAAGCCTCGTTTTGGCTTTTTTTCTTTGCATACTCTTTCTCTTTCCCAATCGGAAGACCTGCGTCACGACAGACGCCTGTGGGTGGGATCCTATACTATCCCCACCCTATCAACACCCACCCAAACCAAGGGAGTAGTTCGGGTGCGGGGGCAGATCCCACAATACCACACATTGATTCTTGAAGAGCCTGTAAGCCAGCCTTGAACCCTATAGCCCTAAACCTTAGACCCCAAAAAACAAAAAACAAAAAAACAAACCCTAAACCTCTAAACCCCCTTAAAGTCCTACACCTTCAACCCTGAAAAAATAGAACCTCCACCTCTAAATCCCCTTAAAGCCCTGAACCATAAAAGCCCTAGCAGGAAGAATCTGTGGGCCAGAGTGCCAAGGGCGTGCAGCCAGGACGAAGCCTTGGGAAGGCTCTTTGAGTCGAATCTAGGGTTCATTGCTTAGGGTTTGGGGCTTAGGGTTTAGGGTTAGGGTTTAGGAACCAAGTCCCAGTTGCAAAAAGGGTTTAGGGTTTAAAGTTTAGGGTTTAGCACTGGGTTTCAGGTTCTACGCGGGTTTAGGTTTGCATTCGTGGTCTTGTACTTGCAGAGGGTCCAACCCTAAACCCTAAACCCTAAACCCTAAACCCATTGCACCCCTGCCCCTACCCAGACCATTCAAAGGTTCCAATAAAGTAGATTTTTTGAAGGGGTTCCCAAGAGCCTCCCAAGAATGACCCAATAGTAGTACAGGGGTACTAGGTAGGGTTTTTCTATTCTTTGAATCCTCCCAGGGGTCTGGGTATGAAGGTCCTAAGCTTTGAGCAGGACATCGCCCACCTGCTCAGAAAGCCCACGGTCACAATCCGCAGCAGAGGTGCGCAGAAACAGACGGGGACCCCGTTCTCTCGGAAGCTTATATGGGCTTTGGGAAGCATACGGCTTTTAGGGGACCTTGTGGGTTTTGAGGGGGTCTTGTAGGGTTTACTTTTATGGGCGTTAGGGCTGACGCTCCAGGTTCCGGCTGTAGTAAAAGCGCGCTTATCTTAATCCAAGAACACTTTTTTCTCCTACATTTGAAGGTTTGGAGCTCTCGACGTTATAGTATCTCCCACAGCGATATTGTGTGACAGGCTCTGACCCTTTTGAGCACCATTGAGCACCCCTCCCCCTTTCATCATGAGTGTCCTGCAGTTCAACCCAGACCTCTGGGAGGAGCCAAAAAATAGATCCCCTCAACAGTTCCTAAGAATGACCCAATTTGGGATGTTCCCCCTTATACTGACAGTCCTTAATAGTTACACTTCCTAGTAAGGACTGTTAGTATAAGGGGGTGATGGTAATATTACTGGGACCGGCAGTAGACCCTTGTTTCCTTTTTTAGGGTTGGGGTTCCCGTATAATCCCCTTAAAACCAAAAAGGGTGCCCTGTTTATTGCTAGGTTACTCCGGGTCTAGATTATGGGTGCGCCTTTCTCTGATCCCTGCAAAGTCTGGGAAATGGCCATCGAAGCATGCACCTGTTCGAGACTTCGGCGATTTAATTCCCCAACAGAGTCCTTAAGGCTTTAGGGTTTAGGGTTTAGGGTTTAACATGTGAAGCCTTTGGCACCCCTCCGCAAGTCTGATCTCCTAGAGGCACCCTAAACACGAAGCCTCCACCGGAGAAAAAACCTTTCACGGCTGACAGAAACATCCGAAAGCCTCTTATGCAACCCCCTTTTTCAGCCTGTTCCCGAAACATCCCTAGAACCCTAAAACCCAAAACTCCGAAAGTCCAGAACCCTAAACTTTGCAACCCTAGAACCCCAGAACCCTACAACCCTAGAACCCTAAACCTTAGGAACCCTAGAACCCGAACAGCCTACCAACCCTAGAACCCCAAAAGCCTAGAACCCTAGAACCGAAAAAGCCATCGAACCCCTCAACCCTCAACCCTCAACCCTCAACCCTCAACCCTCAACCCTAAACCCTAAACCCTAAACCCTAAACCCTAAACCCTAAACCCTAAACCCTAAACCCTAAACCCTAAACCCTAAACCCTAAACCCTAAGCCCTGGCAGGCCAGCGCCGCGACCCGACTCGCCCCCCTCGGAGCCGCCGGGCTGCAGCCCGCAAAGCCTTCAAGAGGGCTTAGAAGGGTTCAGGTTGGTTTAGGGTTTAGGGTTCAGGGTTTAGGGTTTAGGGTTTAGGGTTTAGGGTTTAGGGTTTAGGGTTTAGGGTTTAGGGTTTAGGGTTCAAGCGTTAGGGGTTGAAGGGTTAGGGGTTCAAGGGTTTAGGGGTTTAAGGGTTGAGTGGTTTTGGGTTTAAGGGTTTGGGGTTTGGGGTTTCAGGGTCTAGCGATAGGGTTTAAGCAGTCTGCCAGTCCAGCTTCGAAAGGGTTCAGGGTTTAGGGTTTAGGGTTTAGGGTTTAGGGTTTAGGGTTAGGGTTTAGGGCTTAGGGCTCACGGAAGAGGTTGAGTCGCAGCGACGTTTCAAGACGAGGTTGGCCGTGCAAGAAACAACTTATCACCGGCCAGTGCTCGAGCAGAGCAACAAGAGGGTTTAGGGTTTAGGGTTTAGGGTGGTTGGCCAGTGCCGACATGTTTCTGTTTTGGAGGATAGTTTCCAGTGTTTGCTTTTTTTTGTGGGGTGTGCGGGGAGGGGGGTGGGGCCCAGCCTTGTTTCAGCAGGTGCAAAGCTAGGTAGGCCCTTGGGACATTTTATATTTTCCCTTTTTTTGGGGTTAAGAGGATCATGTTAAAGGCCATCCAAGCAAGGCGTTTGAGAGGACAGTTCTGTCGCCTCCGCAGAACCTGCAAGCAGGGCATAGGTCGCGCTGCTGTGCGACTACAGGATCTGTATGTGGGGGTTTAGGAAAAATAGGGGAGAGAGAATATAGATCCAAAATAGTAGGATGCCCTCATAAAGACCAAGTATCCTAATTTCGGAAAGGTACCCCTTAATTTCGGAAACCTCCATGTAGGGTTTCGGAGAGTCTTAAGGGTCTTAAGGCTGCTCTTCCCCCTGCAGTCGCTGGGATGAGAAGGTCCTGAGGTCTAAATCTGCGCACACGCATTGGTTTGTGAACAACTGTTTGCAGTGTACTTGGTTGGGGACCCTACACACTCAACCCTACACACTACACCCTAAACCCTAAACCCTAAACCCCAGCTTCCCGGGCTTCCTATTTTGCATCAGCGGCTTGCAACCTCGTTTCAGGAATGTGGCCAACCATGACGAAGACAACGACTTCGGAGGCCATGAGACTTGCCCAGAGACTCCAAAACCCCTTAATTAAGGTATATCCCTGAAATTATAATAGGAACCCTACTATGATTTAAGGTATATTCCTTATCTAAGGTATATCCCTTAAAGGATAATAGGAACCCTAATATGATAGAAGGTATATTCCTTAATCAAGGGTTTTTTTGGAGTCTCTGGGTGGCTCAGTGTGCCAAATGTCAGGGTTCAGGCTGTAAGTGTAGGGGTTTAGGGTTTAGGGTTTAGGGTTTAGGTTTTAGGGTTTAGGGTTTAGGGTTTAGGGTTTAGGGGGAGTCTAGGGCTTCAGGGCTTTAGAGCCCTGCATAGACGTCTGTGATTGCAACATGTCATGCGCAGAGGCCCCAACAACCCACAGTGGACCGCCAACCGTATTGTTGGTCCAGCGACCCGTTTTGACCCCTTAACGCTGAACCGTAAACCCTGATGGATGCTGAGCAATGACATAGCCTGACATAGCCAATTCAGAAAGTAGGAGTTCACCATGGAGCCCGTGAACTGGGTTGGGATACCGCCCAAGCGTACTGGCTTTCTTTGCGGAGTGTCGGGACCTGCGTACTCCAGCTGGCTGGCGTGTGACGTGTCAAACCTCAACTTATTTGCCCAGAGACTCCAAAATCCCTTAATTAAGGAATATACCTTAAATCATATTCGGGTTCCTATTATAATGTAAGGGATATACCTTAATTAAGGGGTTTTGGAGTCTCTGGGAGCCATGCTGTCTGTTGGTCATGATGAAGCTGGGTGTTCGGGTATTCTGAGTCCTTGCCTGCGGTGTGCGAGCGCGGGGGCCGAAACCCTAAACCCTAAACCCTAAACCCTAAACCCTAAACCCTAAACCCTAAACCCTAAACCCTAAACCCTAAACCCCCCGATGAAGCCATGCCCGCTGATGCCCTTTTGGTCTTTTGGTGTTCTGTGCTCCTTGGGTGCAAGAAAAACTAGCACCCGCTTTGTATCTGACACAGCCCTAAACCATAAACCCATCAAAACCCTAAAGCCCTAAACCCTAAACCCATAACCCATAAAACCTTAAGGCTAAACCCTAGCGCCGAGTTCACTTGACCATCTGCCTAGACCCGAAGGCACCACAACCGCGACCGACCTGCAAGCGGACACCTCAAGCCCAAACCCTAGACCCTCAGCCCTAAACCCTGCTGAACCCTGAACCCTCTTGAACCCTAAACCCTAAACCCTACCAAACCCCTAAGCCGGCTGGGAGGTGTGCCCCTCCGGGTGCTGCGCTCCAAGCAGCTCCAGGGGGGCAGCGGCCTCCTCTCGTGGGGAAAGTGAGTGGCTGGGTGTGGCGGGGTCTTTGCTTTTTGTCAGTGTTCCACATCAACTCCATACCATGTGAGCAGAGAGGTGCAGATAGGAGGGGCCTCAGCTTTCGAGCTCAAGAATACCGAGGTTTTGGGGACGGGTCTGCCTAGATGTCGGGGTGGCTTTATTGTTTCCAGGACCCTCTCAGGACTCTTGCTTCACAGGGTGTCCCTAAACCCTAAACCCGAAACCCAAAACCCTTCAGATAGGACCACGTAGCCGCTCCGCGCTTGCGGGGCGAGGTGCCAGGCCACTGGCCGCAAAGACTTGCGTTGCCTCCCCGGCGTTGCCCAGGGAGAAAAAGAGCCTTCACATGGTCTTGAGCTTCGATTTTTGGGGGTGGCTGTTCTGGGCTACAACCCAAAGCCAAACGCTAAACCCTAAACCTGAAGAGGATCTTTTTTAGCAACCTTTTTCAGAGGGTTAACGGGGGTGCCAACCTTAGCCTGAAGATCTCGGAGACGTGAAGATTCCTTACAACTCAGTCGCTGGGGTTTAGGGTTTGGGGTTTATAGTGGGGTTAACAAAATAGTGTGTAGGGTTCAGGGTTTAGGGTTTAGAGTGGGTTAGGGGGGGGGGGAGGGGAGTCGCGTTTGTTGGTGGAAGGAGGTTAGGGTTTAGGTTTGGGGCCTGGGGTTGGAGACTTGGAGGGGCCCTCGGAAACTCCAAAGCCCCGACCTAGAAGCACTAAGTCTCAAGCAAGGGGATTTAGGGTTTAGGGTTTAGGGTGCCCCTAAACCCTCCCTGCGCAGTACGCAGCTGCTGATGCTCCGACGCGCCGCTGCCAACGAGGCCTCGAGATGCTTGGTGGGAAGCCGCTATTCAGCTATTCCTTTAACAAGGGTTTAGGGTTTAGGGTTTAGGGTTTACGGTTTAGGGCATTCGATCCATATATTCTATGCTCGAATCTATTGCACCGGGAATCTTTTGTACTGGGGGCCGGGGGGGAGGTAGGGTAGTGGGGGTGATTGCAGGGGAGGCTTTCTTTGTGTTTGCACCCCGAGCCATGACTCCGGAACCCATGTAAACCCTGAACCAAACAAACCCTAAACCCTGAACCCTAAACCCTGAACCCTAAACCCTGAACCCTGAACCCTAAACCCTGAACCCTAAACCCTGAACCCTAAACCCTGAACCCTGAACCCTAAACCCTGAACCCTAAACCCTAAACCTGAACCCTAAGCCCTAAACCTAAACCCTAAACCCTAAACCCTAAACCCCTGGAAACTTGAGACCTACACTGGAGGGTTTGGGGAACCCGGGAGCCCGTTGAGATCACAAGATGTTGTTCCCTGTTGCGCAGGTTGCATCCCGAAGGAGCACCGAAGAGGCAGACAAGCTTGGCTGTCCACCCTCTGCAGACGTGTGGGGGTGTATGTTGAGATTATAATTCTGCTTTCAAGGGCGCTACCGGGCGGGAAGTGTTAACGAAAGTCACTCAGTGTGGGTTTGTGCTTGTGTGTGCTTCTTGCTGGGAGTCAGCTCAGCTGCTCCCCATGAGAACCCCATGCTCACATAGGGCTTAATCGTCTTCGGGTCGGTCACGGAGGAGCTGAACCCAGTATGTAAAGAGAGTGAGATTCCCTATTGCAAAGCCTCAACTTACTGGTGCTAAGGGAGGGGTGCATTCCCCGCAAGGCTCCTTCTAGACTCCCCACATCTACACGACAGAAGGTCCCTATAAATTCAAATTACCCACTCCCCGACGGCATGAGACCAACATTCGCTCCAGTTCCACCCGAAAAGCACCCGCAAAGAGAACCCTCGCGAGACCCGTCGGGTCTTGGGAGCCTCTGGCAGGCCTCTGCACCTTCGGGGTTTGGGGTTCGGATGTTCCCCCTTATCCTCAGAGTCCTTAATAAGGATTATGGTACCCCCTATTACAATCCCTCTTAAGAGCTGTTAGTAAAAGGGGGAACATCCCAAAAAAGGGCCTCAGAATACATCAGCCTAAATGCGAAGATTTCTTTCACAAGACGCGCTGTCATAAGCGTTGCTGACTTTGGTGAGCATGTGTTCACAGATTTCACAGCTTGCTTGCTTCTTCGTCTGCGCGAACGTGTTAGAAACACTTGCACGTCGCATCTTCCATGCTACCACTAAAACGAAGTCGTTTTGGGGCTTCTGAACAATTATACCTGTCCCCAAGTCGCAACGGTGGAAGGGGTGTGTAGCTTCCGTGGGTGTAGGGTTTAGAGTTTAGAGTTTGGGGCGGAGACTCAGGCGCTGCTACAAATGTGCACGGAAGTGGGTCGCAAGCTACGTCCCTCACTCAGCAGCCGCAGGGATCTGTGAGAGGTTCGACCCTGAACCCCCTAAACCCGTGAACCCTTTGGAGTTTTCAGATTTGAGTGGCCGAGCATGACTTGGGTTCTGGCGGGTTCAGGATTTCGGGTTCATGGGCCGTCTGGCCATTGATGTAGGGAACAGAGAGGCCAGCCAACCCTGAACCATGTCATCCTAAACCCTAAACCCTAAACACTAAACAACTGCAGAGAAGAACCGTTTCAATTTATCAAGAGCATTCCGGTAAAAATCGCCTGCCTGAGTCTCTGGCCTGCGAATATGACGTCCGGTACAGTTGGCACGACCTGGCTGGCGTACTAAGGCAGAATTGCGGTATACAGTTGCCCACCTAACCTTCCCTGGCAAACAACCTGCGACAGGAAGCAACATTCTGCGCCGCGCCTGTTCTCACTAACGCAACATGCATGCCAGCACACTTGCCCGCCTGAGCTGCCTATTCAGGTTTCATTCCGGTAAGTCTAGAGTTTATGGTTTACGGTTTAGATTACTGACTGAGTGCCATCCCGCACTACGTCGGCGGCACTTGTTGGTGCATTGTCCTTTGCGGGCTTTTGAGGCCTTTTTGGGGCTTCGGTCGGGTTCTTTATGTCCTGCACCTATTTTGGAGGCCTTTCACGGTGTTTTTTTAATGGCATTTTGGGAGGGGCGTTCCGGGGTCTTTTGTGGTCTACGTGTCCTCCAAATTTGTGCGGTCTTTTGGGGCCTGAGGGAGGGCTTCGCATGTTTTGGGGCGTGTCCCGTTGCGGAGCTGAGACAAACAACTTGGAAAATTATACAATTTCGATTTATTTCCTCTTCAGGGTTTGAGGTAGGTTTGGGGTTTAAGGGCAGGAAGAAGAATATCAGAATCTGGCTTCAGGTGCAGACGTCGAGCGCGAGCGTTGCGCAAGACACAAAGCCGAGGCGGATTCCCACAAAGCATTGTACTCCTACATGGGCAGTTCTCTGAATGTTTGTTCCTTCTGAGGTTCCGTTACCCCAATAGAGATCATGTTTTTTCGCACCAACGCTTGCATTTACATCCGGTGCTTTGTTGTTGAAAAATCTTCCGCATTTGCATCATTCCGGGGCGGTGGGCTGCCGCTTCATCTCTGAAGCCATAAATAAGCACAGGGCTTACTTTAGCTGGTGGCAGGAGGCAATCGTGGCATTCTTGACGACCATGACAAGACAATGGCGACAACTTCAGGGCGACCAATGTACCCGCTGAACAGCCAAATGCGAATGAAAATCCAGCCCATTCTGCTGGAAGTATGCTGGTTTGGGTGCCAAAAGACTTGATTATCAATGGACGCGGCACAAGACCCTGAATGCAGAATAGTCATTATTGCTGTACTTTCTCAGTTCCGCGTGATGATATGAAACAAACAGGAGGACATTTGAGCAACTTGGCGAGACAAGCATGTCTTGCGAAGTTCAATCGTTGTCAAGAGCTTTAGAACTAGGAAGAAGCAAGGTGGAGCATCCCATTGTTCATGCAACAATGGGTGTTCGTTGTGTGGTTTTCTTGCACAGACGGCTCGAATTTGCGACTTTGGTCTTCATTCAATATCTGCCAATTCATGGCCTCGCGATATATTTCCCCAACTGAATCATATTGAATGATGTTTCTGACACCATAGCTCTATGATATGAATTTCTGAAATATTTAGTGAATTTCTTCTTTGTCTTTCTCATGTTTTTGTTTCTCATATTAATTCTTCAATAATCGTTAGTTGAGGATCGATAATTATTTAGATTAGATGTTTATTCGTTTTCTATATGATTTAATTCTTTTTTATATTTCTTGAAGAAAATATCTTAAGAGCCGATTTTCTTTCATTTATGATATTACTCAACTTTGAAATTGAAAATATTTTATGTAGGATTTAATTTGAATCTTCAGATCTTATATTTATGATTCTTTCTTTCTATATCATTTTGATGGGAAAATACCATATCATTTTCTGATATTTCGAAATAGAAAAGGTTAAAGATCATATAATTTTATAATAGAATGGGTGATTTCTATATTAAATTTGGATTTTTTTATTTACATTATTAATATATGTATTTTTCTATAATTTAAAAAAATCTAAATTATAATTGGAATTGAAATATATAGAAAACGAAATGAATATAAATATGAAAGGAATTCAAGGATTTTCAACAACTTAAAATTACCCTTCAGATTTT
>CAJNDS010002202.1:1405878-1464712 GCA_905221605.1 Symbiodinium natans | reverse complement strand
GGGGGGGGGGGGGGGGGGGCATATGGCAGTTCTCTGCACGGGGACCGTATTTTGACAGGATACCCCCAACAGTGACCAGAATTTCGAGAACTGACCATCTAAACACCGAGCCCTTAACCCTAACACCTAAATCCTGAACCGGCCTCTCATCACGGAAACTTCCACTGATCCCCTAAACATGTCCTGCGCAAACTCTGACCCGCACACGAATCTAAACCTCAAACCCTAAACCCGAATCTCCAAACACTCAAGCCCTAAAAACCGAAAATTGAAAACAAAAGACAATTCAATCCTAAACAGAGTCTTCAATCCTAAAACAAAACGGAAGCCAAAAAAGCAACCTGAAAACAGAATAGAACCTAAACAAGCACAACAAAAAAAGAGAGAAAAGGATCCGAAGCTTCTCAACTCCGGGGCCACGGCTAGAAACCCGTCGAGGAGTGAATTGAGGAACCTGAGCTCAGGAAAGCCCTAAAACGAGGTTTAGGGTTTGGGGCTTGGGGAAGCTTAGGGTTTAAGGGGTTATTGTTTAGGGTGTAGGGTTTAGGGTTTGGGTTTAGGGTTTAGGGTTTAGGGTTTAGGGTTTAGGGTTTAGGGTTTAGGGTTTAGGGTTTAGGGTTTAGGGTTTGGGGTTTGGGGTTTGGGGTTTGGTTTGGGGTTTGGGGTTTGGGGTTTGGGGTTTGGGGTTTGGGGTTTGGGGGTTTGGGTTTGGGGTTTGGGGTTTGGTTTGGGGTTTGGGGTTTGGGTTTGGGGTTTGGGGTTGGGGGTTGGGGTTTGGGTTTGGGGTTGGGGGTTTGGGTTTGGGGTTTGGGGTTTGGGCGTTTGGGGTTTGGGGTTTGGGGTTTGGGGTTTGGTGTTTGGGGTTTGGGGTTTGGGGTTGGGGGTTTGGGGTTGGGGTTTGGGGTTTGGGGTTTGGGGTTTGGGGTTTGGGGTTTGGGGTTTGGGGTTTGGGGTTTGGGGTTTGGGGTTTGGGGTTTGGGGTTTGGGGTTTCGATTTCGGGCTTCGGAGTTTTGGGGGCTGGCATATGCGGTTCTGGCCAGAAGAGGGTTACTCTTCAACTACCGACCGCCCTTGTGAAGGCCCCACCCTAACCCTCAACCACGCCCTAAGCCTGAGCCCCAACTACCCCCTACCCCCCCCCCCCCCGCCCAATACGAGAGCCAAATAAGGCCTAAGTGCTCTTTGGGTGTTCGTTCGGGGGGGGGGGGGGGGGGGGGAGTCTCTGTAAGCCCTCAAAGACACCCTCAAATGAAGGTTCTCAGTTCTCAGCGCTGAAGGCTCCCAAACCCTGGACCGTAAACCCTAAAGCAAAGGTCCCGGTCATGTTGTTGCTGACTTTCGTGGGTAGCCCCAAAAGCAACATACATACACACACACACACACACACACACACACACACACCCTGAACCCTACGCCCTTGACTCCTAGGCTCCCGCCAAGCAGCAGAATCATTGCCAAGCACAGAAGCCACGCGATGTTCATGCCTTTCCTGGGAGGGGTAACCCGGTCGGGCCTTGGGTCTTGGGGTCTTGGGGACTTGCGGATTTGGGCTTTAAGGTTTAGGGTTTAGGGTTTGGGGTTTGGGGTTTGGGGTTTAGGGTTTAGGGTTTATAAGATGTTGGGCTGGGGGTTAGAACTTAGGGTTTAGGGTTAGGGCTTTAGCGCTTAGGGTCTTGGAGTTGGGGTTTAGGGTTTAGGCAAACACAGTTTGGGCTTTTGCCAACAATACTACACCCCCGTACTCCGCTAGAACCCCTACCTGAATATTTCGGAAGAAACGGAAACTGCCGATTTCGTGCGCGGCTGCTGGGCAGATTTTCGGAATCAGGGTGCGTGGTGCGCAAACCAACGCTCGCAGCTCCAACCTTTACCCACGCAGAAACCTGCCCGAGATTCGCCCGCCCCTCTCTTCCCCCTCATAGATGATAAACACTCCCATTTAAAGATTTCGAGAGGAAGAATACGAGGGGCTGGGGACTGAAACCCTCAACCGGAAACCCCAAGCTCCCACACCCTGAACCCCCAAAGCCCCCAAAAAAAACCTTAAGCCCCCGAACCCTCAACCCTCGACCCCCCTCGACCCTAAGCCCGCAAAAAACGGAGCCCTAACTCCCAGGATTCTGAACCCTCAACCCTAAACCCTAAACCCTAAACCCTAAACCCCAAACCCTAAACCCTACAAGCCCGTAGAACGCGGATTCCGAACTCCTAGTATTCTGCTGGCCAGAGGGCCGGATCGCGAGGTAGCCCATGAGAACCTTTGATCTCGTCTTGGGTTTAAGGTTTAGGATTTAGGGGTTTAGGGTTTAGGGTTTGGAGTTTGTGGTTTAGAATTTATGGTTTAGGGTTTAGGGTTTAGGGATTGGTCAGTCCTGCATGGTTTTCTTAAGTGGGGGTTGTTAGGGTTGAGCGTTTGGGAGCTAGGGCTAGGCAGTCAGGACCTAGTCTGCCGACGCAAAACCTCAAGCAACGCTTGTGAGGCCGTTGAGAGACTATCATCTTGGGATGTTCCCCCTTATGCAAAAAGTCCTTCATAGGGATTATAGTAGGGGTACTATAATCCCCATTAAGGACTTGTAGTATAAGGGGGAACATCCCGCGTCAAATCCATGTTTGTTCAGCGACTGCTTTCTGAACCTGCTCTGCCTCCTCAGTCGCTGGAAAGATGCTGATGAGGCCAGGGCGAGGACATTCCCCAAACCCTAAACCCTAAACCATAAACCCTAAACCCTAAACTTGAAGACACTCTGATTGCGAGAAGGGCGACGTCCAGTTGAAATCTTGGTCGTCGCCAAGACTTCGCAGGTGATTTTGGACTTTGTCCCCCCGCCCCTCCCCCCCGGACGCCGCCGGGTCTGCGCAGAGAAGGGCTTGAGGTTCCCTGACCCCTGAGCCCTAAACCTTAAACCCTACGCCCAGCAAGCCCCCGCAACCCTCGACCATGGAATGAACCCCACCAACCCTAAAGCCACTGATCTCACCCCTCAGCCCTGCAACACGTAGCCGGGAGGTTTATGAGATTGATCGGCTTTAGCCTCTCGGGTTTGGGTTGAAACGCGACCCCTTCAGGTTTTGGCCCATAGCTGGAGAAGATGGGCCTGAGGGGTTTGGGGCCTCGGGACTGCACACCCTGAGCCCCAAACCCCCAGCCCACAAGTTCGGGTTCGGGGTTTTGGGCACCCCACCCACCCCACCCCCGCCCCTTCCTGTGTTTAGGGGTTTGAAGTTGAGCCCCCTCATCCGCACCGAAGCCCTAAGCCCTAAACCCGAAAACCCTAGGCCTAGAAGCCTAAAACCCCCAGAAGACTTACTATTTGCTTAAGAACCCCAAAAGAATTATTAAAAGAAAAGTAATCCCTATATTACCCTTATAAGAGAGTTTGTCTTTTTTTTTTGTTTGGGGGGGGGGGGGGGGGGCGGGGCCGGGGGTCTTCAGCAATTAGTAGAGCCCTAAACCCTAAACCCAAAACCCAAAACCCTAAACCCTAAACCGGAAACCCTAAACCCTAAACCCTAAACCCCGAAAAGCCCTAAACCGAGGGGCTGCCAGCACCAAGAAGAAGCCGCCGGTCAGATCCAGGAGCCTGGGGGTGCAGGATGTGGGGTTTAGGGTTTAGGGTTTAGGGTTTAGGGTTTAGGGTTTAGGGCTTAGGGTTTAGGGCTTAGGGTTTAGGGTTTAGGGTTTCGGGTTTCGGGTTTAGGGTTTAGGGCTTAGGGTTCAGGGTTTAGGGCTTAGGGTTCAGGGTTTAGGGTTTAGGGTCTCGGGTCTGAGGGTTAAGTAGTCTTTTGAGGGGGGGGGGGGGGGGGGGGGATTGGTTCAGAAGCACTAACACACTTTGGCCTATTTTTGGGAGATTCCAAAGTTGGGGCAGGAGCTAAGATGTTTTTAGGCTTAGGTTTAGGGGCTTAAGGGTTTTGACTTAGTTTGGGCTCTTGGGCCTTCGAGCTTGATGGACCCCTGAAGCCCTGAACCCTAATACCCTAAACCCCCCCAGAACCCTAAAAAAAAACAATAAAACAGAAGAAAAATAAAATTACTACAACTCAAGCTGCACCCTAACCCAATTTAGCACTCAAACACCCGAAACCCCAAGCCCCAAACCCTAAACCCCTAAACCACAAAACCCCAAAACCCTAAACCCCCAAACCCCAAAACCCCAAAACCCCAAACCCTAAGCCCCAAACCCTAAACCCCAAACCTTAAACCCTAAACCCCTAAACCCCCAAACCCCAAAACCCTTAAACCCCAAACCTCAAAACCTCACAACCCCAAACCCTAAACCCGAAACCCAAACCCCAAACCCTAAACCCTAAACCCTAAACCCTAAACCCTAAACCCTAAACCCTAAACCATCAGCAGCCCAAGCGGATGCCGCCCCAGCGGCGCCAGCCGCGCCACTGCTACCGCCGCGAGGGAGGCGAAGACGGCGATGAGCCATGGCCTGCACTTAGAAAGTAGGGGTTTAGGGTTTAGGGTTTAGGGTTTAGGGTTTAGGCTTTAGGCTTTAGGGTTTAGGGTGCGGTTCTGGGTCCCCAGGCGGTTGTTCCACTCAGGCCCGCAAAGGAGGGGCGTTTGAAATGGTTTGGGGGCTTAGGGTTTTGAGGTGTTGGGGCGTTGGGGCGTTGGGGGGCTTGGGGGGCTTGCTAGTTTGAGGGTTTGGCTTGCGACGGTTCATGTTTTAGTGTCCAGGGTCTCTTGGCGGGGTTGAGGCTTCTCCTGGCTCTTTTCTTGTAGGCAATCCTAGAACCCTCAGCTTAGACCTTCAACCCCTAAGCCTTAAACCCTAAACACCCTGAGCTCTGGACCCGAACCCTGACTGATGCCCAAAGCCCCCTGTCGCCGGAACATGAAAATGGCACTCAACCTCAACTCGCCATAGAAGCCGCAACTCCAAGTTGGAATGTTCCCCCTCACACTAACAGGGGGTAATCCCGGATCCCTATTCAGGACTGTTAGTATAAGGGGGAACATCCCAAACTCCAAGCTACTTCCATATGAAGCCCCAAGCCCTGAACCTGAAACATCGAATTCAGGCCCAAGCCCATGGACTCTTAAGCCCTACCAAAGCCCGGAACCATGGAAATGCCACACCCTAAGCCCTGACCCTAAACCCGAAACCCCAATTCTCATCAATGCCAAGGCAGCCTCACTCTCAGCGCAAAAGGCCTGGGGGACACCAAAGAAAAAAACAAAACACCAAAACCCTAAAACCCAAACACTGCAAAAAACCCTCAATCATGGGTTACTACCCCCGTCTATACTACGCCCCGCCCCAGGTTCCCCCTTACATAAACTTAAATTGGCTTAATTATCCCGAAATAGCCTTAATTATGGGGTAGTAGGGGAACCCATGACTCAACCCCAAACACTCTGAACCATCAAACACTAAACTCTAAAGCGCAAAACCCCTAAGCAACGCCCTAAACCCTAAACCCTCAACCCTCAACCCTCAACCCTAAACCCTCAACCCTAAACCCTGAAACCCTAAACCTTAAAACCCTAAACCCTAAGCCCCTGAACCCTAAGAGGGTTCAGGGTTTGGGGCTTATGGAGGGAGATCCGGGCTGGCTCAGCCTGCCCAAGTGCCCCAAGTTTCGGACCGTGGGCTCTGGGTTTGGGGTTTAGGGTTGAGGGTTTAGGGTTTGGGGTTTAGGGTTTGGGGTTTGGGGTTTGGGGTTTGGGGTTTGGGGTTTAGGGTTTAGGGTCTGCCGACCCTGGCGGCGTGAGGTTCCTTACTCGGGGGGGGGGGTTAGGGGGGGTACCCGGGCAGCTTTTCCATGGGGGCCAGGCCACCCACACCGCATAAACTCACGACCATAGGCGGTTTCGCAAAAAAAAACCCCCCACTACCCCCTACCCCCCCCCCCCTCTACCCCCCCTACCCCCCCCCTCTCCGGTTGTTGGGCTTAATTGTGACCCCTGCCCCCCCCCCCCCCCCCTTCAGCTCCTGTTTGGGTCCTGGTGCTACCCCCTACCCCCCCCCCCAACGTTTCACAGAGGCTCAAGCAAATCAACTTTTGGCATCCTTAAACCTTTCAACTATGCTCCAGCGGGGTCGGCGGCTTGAGCCGGAGGCTCTTAAATCCGGCCCCCGCGCCGCCCGTGGTCCAGGGCGGAGCCCGCGTCGCACTAAAGCGCTAGCTTTAAGGGGCGAGCGCCCGAGCCGCCGACCCCGCCCAAAATTGCTTCAAATTCGCGCGGGGCCCTTCGGGAGGCCTCCAAAACGGCATCCAAGGGGACGCAACACGCGGTGGTGCGAAAAGCACGAAAACCTCGTAAAAACCATGGGTTTTTACGAAAAACCGAGGCCACAAAACACCCGCAGCACCCCATTAAACCCTCACGGGCGCGCATCATCGGCCCTAGCTTTTCACATGGGGCGCGCGCCAGGCCGAAACCACGTTTTTCAAGGTTTGGGGGGGGGTACCGGAAGCCCAAAACCAGGCGAGCATCATGAGCATCAGCAGCCCTGGCCCGCGGGCCCAAGGCAATAAAAAACGCTGAAAAACGCTGAAATCACCGTAAATACCGTGTTTTTATGAGGTTTTTCACGCGTGCCTCCGACCCCCACCCCTGTTGCCCTTGACCCGCCCCCAAAGTGCGCATCATCGAAACCCACGTCCGGGGGGGGGTCTGCTGATGCTGCTGATGCGCGGGGTCCGGGCGCATCATCGAGCCATCGCTTCTCTTGGGCTTCGTGGGGGGGTCCGGGCCCACGGCCCAGAGACCCAGCTGATGCTCATGATGCTCGGTTTGGGGGGGTGTTCCAACAGCAGAAAACCTCGCAAATACCGAGTGTTTTGTGGGTCCACGTAAAAACGCCCCTAAATCGCTCTTTTACGCGCTCGAACGGCTTCGTGCCTACAAAACACCCGAACAGCAGGACCCCGAATGCCCTTAAGGGCATTCGGGGTCTTGGGGGGAGGCCGCTGATGCTCATGATGCTCCCTTTCCTGGGTCCCAAAAGGCTTCCCAAGCCCAAAAACACGTGTTTACAGCGTTTTCTGAAGGTTTTTCGAAGGCAAAACGCATGCATAGAATGCTTTTAAGGCCCCCAAACCAACCCCACTGATGCTCCTGATGCGCGGCGCGCGCGCGCGCGCGCGCCGGGGGGGGAGGGGGGGGGAGGGAGGGGGGGCGAAGGCAGGAGAAAGAGAGACAGAGAGAAGGAGAGGACAAAGACACGGGAAAGAGAAGACAGTGCCAAGGTTCAAGGTTTCGTGCTTTGGGGGGCGGGGGCCGGCCCGTGCCGCTAGGCCTGAAATTTAGGTTTTAGGGTTTCTCTGAACACTAAACCCCGAAAATCTAAGGCTTCAGGATTTATATGGAGGTTTACGATAATGAGCCAAATAGGAGGATCCCCTAATTATAAGGACCCCAGTAAGGTGCGCCTAATATCGCCATTGGCTTAGGTAGACGAGGCCATGAGACGCCATCCGGGACCAGGCAGGGAAGCGTTTTCAGAGCACAGAAAGGGTTGGGCCGGTTTAGGGTTTAGGGCTTAGGGCTTAGGGCTTAGGGCTTAGGGCTTAGGGTTTAGGGTTTAGGGTTGCCATTGGGGGGTTCTGCTTTGCGTGAGTGTGGCAATGTCTTGCTGTTGCTGTTCGTTTGTTTCAGGGGCAGGGGGTTAAGCTGCCCCAAACCCTCAATCCTTAAACCCTAAAGCCCAAAACCCTACACCCGACACCCGCAATACCTACACGCCTAAACCCTCAACCCTAAACCCCAAACCCCAAATCCCTAAACCCCAAACCCCATGAAAACCCTACACCCCTTAGAGAAGAGCCGTGCGCAAAGTTGGACCCTAAACCCTAAGTCCCCAAATCCCTAAGCCCCAAATCCCTAAAACCCTAAGCTCTAAACTAAACCCTCAACCCCAAACCCCAAATCCCTAAACCCCTAAACCCCAATGAAAACCCTACACCCCTTCCCCTAAACCCTAAACCCTAAACCCTAAACCCTAAACCCTAAACCCTAAACCCTAAACCCTAAACCCTAAACCCCTTGGAGAAGAGCCGTGCGCAAAGTTGGACCCAAGAGGCGTCGGGGGCCCGCTGAAGTCATCCAGGCTCCCAGTCACAAACACCATTCAATGTCCTCAGGGCTTGAGGGCTTTAGGGTTTTAGGGTTCTAGGGCTTTAGGGTTTTAGGGTTTTAGGGTTTTAGGGTTTTAGGGTTTTAGGGTTTTAGGGATTTAGGGTTTAGGGTTTTAGGGTTTTAGGGTTTTAGGGTTTTAGGGATTTAGGGTCTTAGGGTTTTTGGGTTTTTGGGTTTTGGCGTTTTTGGGTTTTTGGTTTTTTGGACTTTAGGGTTTTAGGGTTTTAGGGTCTTCGGGGTTTAGGATTTTAGGGTTTTAGGGTTTTGGGGTTTTAGGGTTTTGGGGTGTTGGGGTTTTAGGGTTTTAGGGTCTTAGTGTCTTAGTGTCTTTGGGTTTTAGGGTTTCCGGTTTTTAGTGGTTAAGGGTGTAAGGGTTTTGGGGTTTAAGGGTCCTGAGACTGGTTTAAGGGTTTAGGGTTGTAGGGTTTTAGGGTTTTCGGGTTTTTAGAGCTTAGGGTTTTAGAGCTTAGGGTTTCAGAGCTTAGGGCTCTAGAGTATAGCGGTTAGAGTGTAGGGTTTTCGGGATTTTGGCCTTTGGGCCTTGGGGCTTCGAGGTCCCAAACAGGAGGCTTGTGGGGTATGTTAGGCCCTGGGGGCCCTGTAAGGCTTTCATACTAAAGTAGCTTCGGGCCTATGAACCCCAAACCCTTCCCAGTCTCTGCCCAAACTAGCTAGCCCAAGTCCCAAGCCCTAAACTAAAGCCCTTTACGCCTAAGTGCTGAGCCTAAAGCCTTAAAGCCCTAAACCTACAAACCCTGAATCCCAAACCGTACACCCTACCAGAAAAAGGCCAAACTCCCACAACTCCAAAACCCTAAGCCCAAAACCCTAAACCCTGAACCCCCCAAACCCCAAACCCTAAACCTAAACCCTAACCCCAATCTCTCAACACCAAGCGACTATGGCCCGCGGCGTCTTGAAGAACTCCGCTTTTTTCAAGGGCGTTTTGGTTCGCTTCCTGAGGGGCTCGGGAGGGTTTAGGGTTAGGGTTTAGGGTTTAGGGTTTAGGGTTTAGGGTTTAGGGTTTAGGGTTTAGGCTTTAGGGTTTAGGGTTTAGGGTTTAGGGTCTAGGGTCTTTAGGGTTTAGGGTTTAGGTCCTAGGGTTTGGGGTTTAGGGTTTACAGTGACGAGCCATGACGTTCAAAAGGATTGGGTTTAGGGACACGGGATGTAAGGCGTCGGGCGTAGGATTTGGGTGTGTAGGAAACTACTGAACTAGGGGAGCGGCTGTTGTAAAGGACTCCAGGAGAGTTTAGGGTTTACGGTTTAGGGTTTAGGGTTTAGGGTTTAGGGTTTAGGGTTTAGGGTTCAGAAAACTTAGAGTTTAGGGTTTCGGGGGTTGAGAGTTCGGGGAGGTGCCCTCCCAGTATAATTAGGGTTTAGGGTTTAGGGTTTAGGATTTAGGGTTTAGGGTTTAGGGTTTAGGGTTTAGGGTTTAGGGTTTAGGGTTTAGGGTTTAGGGTTTAGGGTTACCTTCGGGAAACATGGTTAGGACCTCGACGAAAAGCCAAAGCGAACTGCCAGCCAGTGTCTGACAAGCTTCCAGAAACCCTAAGACCCCCTAAGACCCCCTAAACCCTAAACCCTAAACCTCTCGCCGCCTAGACCCCTGAACCCTGAACCCCCTCAACCCCAAAAATCCGCAACCCTAACCCCTAACCCCTAAACCCTAAACCCTAAAAACCCTAAACCCTAGAAACCCTAAGCAGCCGGGGCGCCCTTAGGCTCTCAAACTGGAGCCGAGACCATGGAAGGTGGGCGGAGCACAGTTTAGCCGTGCCCCCGGGCTTGGGCCAAAGGGCCAAGGGGTTTAGGGCTTCGGGTTTAGGGTTTAGGGTTTAGGGTTTCAGTGCTCTTCAGGGGCTTCTAGGGGGGCTTTAGGGCCTCTAGGGGCTTAAGGGCCTTGGGGTTGGTTGTGCGTTCTAGGGTCTGTTTCTGGCGCTTCTTACGGGAGGGGGAGCTAAGGGGTTTTGGGGGGTTGCTAAGAGCTCTTTAGAACATTTTCGGGGCTTTCAGGCATATTCAGGGGGGTGCCAAGGGGGTTTTGGAGCGGACGGGGTCAAAGATACTAAGGCCCTCGAAGCATCAACAACTTCCCATCCATGTGCTTAGAGTTTTATTGAGGCTTTAGGGCTCTAGGATCCAGGACGTGGGGGTGCTTAGGATCTGCGGCAACACAAGCATCCTCCAGCCCCCAACACCCTCAGCCGGTTTCGAGTTTCTTCGGCACGCGTAGCGGGTTTCGGGTTGAGGGTTTCACGAGAAGGAACCTGACCTTCGAAGCAACCCCTCAACCCTCAATCTGACCTAAAACTCGAAACCCCAAGCCCTACACCCCTTAAACCCCAAACCCCTAAACTGCCCGAAACCCCCAACAGCCCTCAATCCCGACACCCCTCAAGCCCCTAGACCCCCAAAAACAGAAAGAACAAAAAAGCTTGAAGCCCGAAAGGCCCCCCCCCCCCCCCCCAAAAAAAAAGGAAACTAATTAAACTTAAAGCCTCCTAAAGCCCCCCCCCCAACAAAAAAAGAATAAGACGTAAAGCCCTAAACCCTAAACCCTAAACCCTCAAGCCCTTGAAACTCCGTGAAACTCCTCGAAACTTCGCCGGACCTGAACCCTTAATAATTCAATAAACCCTAAACCCTAAACCCTAAACCCTAAACCCTAAACCCTAAACCCTAAACCCTAAACCGAATCTGCCCTCAAAGCCCCCCGGAAAAAAAATCCCCAAGTTCGGACCTCGGCTGCCAGACGCTTTGCCCCGCCGAGGCGGGGAGCTGGAAGGAAGTCCTGGGCGTTTAGGGTTTAGGGTTTAGGGTTTAGGGTTTAGGGTTTAGGGTTTAGGGTTTAGGGTTTAGGGTTTAGGGTTTAGGGTTTAGGGTTTAGGGTTTAGGGTTTAGGGTTTAGGTTCTAGGGTTTAGGGGTTTAGGGTTTAGGGTTTAGGGTTTAGGGTTTAGGGTTTAGGATTTAGGGTTTAGGGTTTAGGGTTTAGGGTTTAGGGTTTAGGTTCTAGGGTTTAGGGGTTTGGGGTTTAGGGTTTAGGGTTTAGGGTTTAGGGTTTAGGGTTTAGGTTCTAGGGTTTAGGGGTTTAGGGTTTAGGTTTTAGGGTTTAGGGTTTAGGTTCTAGGGTTTTAGGGTTTAGGGTCTAGGGTCTAGGGTCTAGGGTTTTAGGGCTCAGGGTTCAGAGTTTAGGGTTTAGAGTTCAGGGCTTAGGGTTTTAGGGTTTTTATGAGTTTTAGGGTTTAGCTGCATCTTTCTTGCCCAGGTACGGCGCTGGCGACCAGCTGCGTGAGAGCTCCCGGCATTGCGACGGAATCGAGAGGGCAAGACACACAAGCTTAGAGAAGGCGGGGTACCATGAACCCTAACCCTAAACCCTAAACCCTAAACCCTAAACCCTAAACCCTAAACCTCATGAAATCTGAGAACCCCCCCCCCCCCCCCCCCAAGTTTAGGGCAAAGGCCTGCTTGGCCAAACTCGTGGCCGGCGACGTATTTTTCGTTGAGCCGAGCTCTTGCAAGCAGGGTTTCAAGGCATCCTCAAGACCCTAAACCCTAAACCCTAAACCCTAAACCCTAAACCCTAAACCCTAAACCCTAAACCCTAAACCCTAAACCCTAAACCCTAACCCTAAACCCTAAACCCTAAACCCTAACCCTAAACCCTAAACCCCAAACCCTAGACCCTAAACTTTCCTGACATGTCAGCTCGGGCGACTGCAAGTTCTGTGGCGAGGATCCCTCTTCGGGCTTCGCGACCCCAGACCCCAGCACCCTTGAAATTAGGGTTTAGGGTTTAGGGTTTAGGGTTTAGGGTTTAGGGTTTAGGGTTTAGGGTTTAGGGTTTAGGGTTTAGGGTTTAGGGTTTCGGGTTTTGAGGGTTTAGGGTTTAGGGTTTAGGCTTTCGGATTTTGAGGGTTTAGGGGGCTCCGGCTACGGGTGTAGGGTTTAAGGGGTTTTGGAGCTAAACCCTCAACCCTAAGTCCCAAACCCTAAACCCCCCTTTAAGGCGTAGGTGGCACGGGGTGGGGCATTCAGGGGTCGGGCTCAAAAAGCAACCTTCACCCCAAAAAGTATTAACCCGAGCTTTGGGTTTAGAAATGACGAGAAATGAACTAGGACCTCCTCAAGCCCCTCAGCCCCTAAGCCACTAAGGGCTAAGGGCTGAAAGCCCGAAAGAAGCCTAAACCCTAAACCCTAAACCCTAAACCCTAAACCCTAAGCCCCCTGCAATCCCAAGGCACCTGAAGCCCCGGGCAGCGTTTGCCAAAGAAGTCTTTGCGTTCACGTGTGGGAGGGGGGGGGGATTGCTCTGGAATTCGGTCGCCCCTCACCTGAAACATCGAATCCCACCGTAAAAACCCTAAGCACCCTCCCCAAAAAGGCCCGAGCTCAGGAATCCTAAGCCCCTAAACTCCCCCTGAACGGCTTAAGCTCCCGAAAATCCCTCCATCTCCCCGAAACCGAAAAGGGGCACCTTGAGTTGCTCCAAAACAAACCCACCCACCCCATGTGTAGCACTGAGGGGCGGCCTCCCCTTAGGAGAGGCGCCCGCCCCGGCAGAGCTGAAAAAAATGCCGGAAGGAGAGGGGCCCTGCTCCGTGAATGATGGGGGGGCTGAGGGTTTGAACAAGTCCGTGGAGTCAGGAGGCTTAGGGTCTGGGGTTGAGGTCTCAGGGTTTAGGGTTTAGGGTTTAGGGTTTAGGGTTTAGGGTTTAGGGTTTAGGGTGTGGAGTCAGGGTGTGGGGGCAGGAGGGTTTCGTCTCGATTTAGGGTTTGGGGTCGGATTGTCCCTGCACCCTCCCCACTGAGCCTTCAAAAGGTTCAGGGTCTTGCCTTTCTAGCATGGACCGTTTCCCTCTTGAATAACTGGCCAACCCTGAGCCATCCTAAACCCTAAACCCTAAACCCTAAACCCTAAACCCTAAACCCTAAACCCTAAACCCTACACTCTAAACCCTACCGGCTTGCGTTCGAAGGATGAGATCCAAAAACTCGAATACGTGAAGCATTGGCCTCCTCTCAGCGCGGCGGCGTGATTTCCGAGATCTGTGCGAACACGCCCTGGCTGGGGGCCGCTGCATCCGTTTAGGGTTTAGGGTTTAGGGTTTAGGGTTTAGGGTTTAGGGTTTAGGGTTTAGGGGTGAACCCTTAAACCCTTAAACCCTTAAACCCTTAAACCCTTAAACCCTTGGACCCTTTAACCCTTTAACCCTTCAACCCTAAACGCCAAACTCCTAGGAACTAACAGGGCTTTCGGGGGTGTAGGCTTTGGGCCAAATACCCCACACCCCTAAACCCTGAATCCCCGAACTCCTAGGAAGCAAACAGGGTTATTGGGGCTTATCGGGCTGCAGAATGCAGCGTCACGGCTACAACCGCACCCCCTCACCCCCCAACAACGACTTGGAAGAGCGGCGCTGGAAAATGCCGCAAGCCACGGAGAAGGGGGGGGGGGGTTCGGGGGCCCTGCAAAGAAGGCCATACTTGCAGCTCCAGGAGACCGAGGGGTGTTGGGTGTTGAGGCCCTTCAGGTCTTTATGGGGATGTTCAAGGCTTCGGTTGTCCTAAACCCTAAACCCTAAACCTTAAACCCTAAACCCTAAACCCCTTCGGCTATGATGATTGTTTTTGTTATGGGGTGTTCTCAGGACTTCTGTTTTCGGGACTGTGTTGGCGGGGGTGGGGCGGGGGAGGAAGGTTGGGGTTGGGGCTTCGAAGGCTTGGGAGCTGAGGAAGAGGCCTGCTGGCAGGAAGCATGTTGAAGAGGGGGGGGTCATGTCAGCCTGAACCCTCTAAACCGTCAAAACCCTCAAAACCCTCAAAACCCTCAAAACCCTTGAAGCCCTCAAAACCCTCAAAACCCTCAAAACCCTCAAAACCCTCAAAACCCTCAAAACCCTCAAAACCCTCAAAACCCTCAAAACCCTCAAAACCCTCAAAACCCTCAAAACCCTCAAAACCCTCAAAACCCTCAAAACCCTCAAAACCCTCAAAACCCTCAAAACCCTCAAAACCCTCAAAACCCTCAAAACCCTCAAAACCCTCAAAACCCTCAAAACCCTCAAAACCCTCAAAACCCTCAAAACCCTCAAAACCCTAACCTGACAGGCCGGTGGAAGGCAGGGATCCGGCACTCGTGACCTATGACGCAAAGTTGAGGTCAGCTTCTGGCGGTTTAGGGGCTTCGGGCTGAGGGCTCCAGCACCCCGAAGCCCCAAGCCCTCAACCCTACATCCCCTAAACCCTGAACCTTAAAACCCTGAACCCTCTAGACACTCAACCCAACGCCTTCAACCCAACGTCTACTTCCGGAAGCCCCCCCAGTGGGTTGAGAAGTTACAACTCAACCCCAACACCCCAACACCCCAACACCCCAACACCCCAACACCCCAACACCCCAACACCCCAACACCCCAACACCCCAACACCCCAACACCCCAACACCCCAACACCCCAACACCCCAACACCCCAACACCCCAACACCCCAACACCCCAACGCCCCAACACCCCAACACCCCAACACCCCAACACCCCAACACCCCAACACCCCAACACCCCAACACCCCAACACCCCAACACCCCAACACCCCAACACCCCAACACCCCAACACCCCAACACCCAAAACCCTGAACCAACTAAACCCCAAACCCCTCAACCCTAAACCCTAAACCCTAAACCCCTAAACCCTAAACCCTAAACCCCAAAGTGGATTTAGGGAGCTACAACCTGTCGATTGGCATCCGCTGCAGCTGCAAGCTCACTGCGGAGGGCATCGAGCAACATCCGGGCATCTGACTCTTTTTAAACCTTGGTTTAGGGTTTAGGGTTTGGGGTTTAGGGTTTAGGGTTTAGGGTTTCGGGTTTAGGGTTGAGGGTTGAGGGTCTTGGGTTGAGCCTTTAAGGTTTAGGTCCCGGAAAACTATCCCCGAATTCTTCGGGCCCTTGGGGTGCGGGTCCCCTTTTGCGACGCGTTTAGGGTTTAGGGTTTAGGGTTTAGGGTTTAGGGTTTAGGGTTTAGGGTTTAGGGTTTCGGGTTTAGGGTTTAGGGTTTAGGGTTGAGGGTTTTGGGTTGAGCCCCCCTTAGGGGGGGTCTATCAACCCTACAACCTTAAACCCCTAAAACCCCTAAAGCCTTCAGTCTCCCCAAAACAAACCCTTAAACCCTAAAACCTCTTGCAGCCCAAAAAAAAAAGCCTAACAACCCTCAAAATCTGAACCCGAAAACCCGGGTGTGTAAAGCATCTTCCCCCAGTACTCCCACTTCAGAATCTTGACTTACAGGGCCCCAAGATTCTGTGCAGTATGGTTCTTGGCACCAAATTCCATGATGGTCGTACTGAAAGTCCGAAAGTGGATGAACAGACCCGGATAGGCTCGCTGCGGGAGCTATCTCATAAAGTATAATTGAGGAGAAACGGGGTGCATAGGGGTTTAGGGTTTAGGGTTTAGGCTTTAGGGTTTAGGGTTAGGGTCAGCAAACCACGTGATGAAGTCCCTTGGTTGACATAGGTGTGGCCACATTGCAAGGTTAGCTTCTCGGCTAGCTGTCCAACTTAAGATTCAAGCGAAATCCTAAACGCGACACCCTAAACCCTAAACCCTAAGCCCATAACCCATAAACACCCTACACCCTGAACCCTGAACCCTAAACCCTAAACCCTAAACTCTAAACCCTAAACCCTAAACAAATTTCTGCATCAAGCCGCGGCGTCTTCGAATGCCCCCCACCTCCTGCGGATAATCTCCGGCGCCCGTGGAAAGCTGTGCGAATCTCTTTCCCGGCATCCCCTCCCCCCCCCCCCCCCCAAGGTAACCTATCGGTGGCCTTCAGGCCCCACCCCAAGGGTTTAGGGTTTAGGGTTTCGGGTTTAGGGTTTAGGGTTTAGGGTTTAGGGTTCAGGGTCTTGGGTGAACTGCAATTCTAAGCTTAGAGAAACGAGCCACAACCAACAACAGACACGGCGGGAACCTTCGAATGTTGGGGGCTGCAAAGTACTTGGAGCTTCGAAGCATATGGCTACTTAGGGCTTAGGGTTTAGGGTTTAGGATTTAGGGTTTAGGGTTTAGGGCTTAGGGCTTAGGGCTTAAGGCTTAGGACCTTACTCTAAGGGAGTTAAAGGCTTAGGGTCATGGGCTTTAGGGTCGCTATGGTTAACGGCTCTTAGAGATTAGGGAGAAAGCACGTTGAGAATTTGTATGGTGTAAGGCAAATATTCAATGAACCCGCAAGACCTTGACTTGTCGTAAAACTGTCGAACGCCGTGGTTAAGTCCATCTCCATGTCGATGTTTAGGGTTTAGGGTTTAGGGTTACCGGTTTAGGGTTTAGGGTTTAGGGTTTAGGGTTTAGGGTTTAGGGTTTATTAGGGTTTAGGGCTTAGGGTTTAGGGTTTATAAGGGTTAAGGGTTTAGGGTTTAGGGTTTAGGGCATTCCTAAAGCTGCTCAACGGAAACTCGTGCGAAAGAAAGCAGAGTTGTGTCCCCAAAAAAGCCACAGAACCGAGGCAGCTGCCTCGCTGGAGTTTGGTATTTCAACTGAAGTCGCATTAAACTCAGAACTACTGTTTGGTTAAGAACCCTGAAAAATCTTAATAAAGATAACAATACTACTCCCTGTTTTACCCTTATAAGGAAGAATATGTTGTGTTTTTGAACAAATAGTAGAGAAGCACCATACACAACATGGCTCTCCATCCAATCGCGTCCTTCCGGCAATGCGTCATACTCTTCCGTACCATTCATTGTCGCTCAACGATTTTGCGCTGAAGGGTTCAGGGTTTAGGTTTTCGGGTCATCAACCAAACCCAAACTCTTCGGATTCATGACGCGCTGAAGGGTTCAGGGTTTAGGTTTTCGGGTCATCAACCAAACCCAAACTCTTCGGATTCATGACGGGGGGGAAAGTGCCAGGGTACGGCGGGCGGGCTCCACAGGAAACTCCTACCTTTCAAGCACGAATTCGGCTCTCCCGCTTCTACTGCCAGTTTGGTGCGATCTGAAAGTTTAGGGTGTAAAGTTTAGGGGTTAGTGTAATTTAGGCACTTCCCCACCCCCCCCCCACCCACCCCCCCGAAAGATTGCCTGCAAGGGATTAGATAGAGTACCTAACTCCCGAACCTCCTACCCTAAACCCGGCCTACATCCCAGACCTCTGAAAGCTCATAAGTTAGTTTGGGGCTTCGGGGCTCAAGGGGTTTGGGATTCAGGGGAGCTTGCTCAGGGTTTACTGTTTAGGGTTTAGAGTTCAGGGTGCAAGTCTTAAAGTTTATAGTGCAGAAGCGGACAAAGCCAAGAGGAGGCCCCTGAGTCCAGCTACGTCTTCGACAATCAGCGGACCAGGTGCCTTCCCCAAAGGGAACGAAATACCGATAAGAGACGCGTCGTCCGCGGGCATTAGGGCATTCGGGGTTGTTAGGGAGTTGGGGCATTAGGGTATTAAGGTACTAGGGTATTGGGATATTCGTTCGGCATTCGGGTCTTAGGGTGTTAGGGTGGTCAGGACTAGGGTATTACGGCTGCCCAAATTGCTCGGTGAGCCCAAAGCCACAGAACCCTGAATCCTTGTCACCGGGGCCCTCAATCCCAAACCACTGATTGTGCTTGGAGGTTCAGGGTACTTGTCACCCCAACAATGATTGCACTTATAAGCCCCCTAAGTCCCCTAACTCACCCAAGCAGGTGATACCAGGGCTGGGCCGCGGGAGGCCGGGCGGCTTCCAGGGAGGACTGGAGCCTCAGGGTCGAGGGCTTCGGGTTTAGGGGTTTAGGGGTATAGGCGTTTAGTGCTTAGGGTTCGGGGTTCAGGGTTTAGGGTTTAGGGTTTAGGGCTTAGGGCGCTAAACCTTGGGGCATGAAGAGGTTTGGGGGGATGAGGCGCGCCCATGGTTCAGGTTTGGGGTTTAGGGTCTAGGGTTTAAGGTTTAGCGTTTAGAGTTTAGGGTTTAGAGTTGAGGGTTTAGGATTGTCCCAAGTAACCGAGATGCAAAGAACCTGTCACTCTCTTGAGTCCCCCTAAGACTTGGGGTTTGGGATTGACGGTTTAGGGTTTCGACTTCACAAAGCCTACTCCCAACTAGCAAGCCTTAAACACCGGACCCTTACCATACATCAAGACCCTAAAACTTCTAAACCCGAAACACAAGAATATCACATCTCACATGCAACCAAGCACCCGAAACCCCAAAAAAACTCCCCCAAATCCCCGCAACCCCAGAGACCCTAAACCCCAAACCCCAAACCCTAAACCCTAAACCCCAAACTCTCAACCCTGAACCCTAAACCCGAAACCCGAAACCCTAAACCCGACACCCGAAACCCGAAACCCTAAACCCCAACCCTAAACGCTAATCCCCCGCGCACATCCGGGGCTTTGGCGATCACGGCATCCCAGGGTCTGGCACACAGGGGGGGGTTAGGGGGGTTGGGTGAGGACGTTTAGGGTTTAGGGTTTAGGGGGTTTTGTGTACAGGCTTTTCAGGGTGATAGTGTCTTGGAACCATCGACTTTGTGAAAGCATGACCTGCAGTATGGCTTGCATTCCCACAGACCGCTCTCCAAGAACATCATCTCATTCTTGCAAGCCGTTATCTCCGCTTCCACTGCAGATGCTGTAAGCTAAAGCACTAGACGTGCACGCCTAGCACAGGTTACAACTGCACGGGCAAAGCATCGCTTGTACGTCGGCCTGCAGCTTGCTTCAGGGTAGAGCTTCATGCCTCGAAGGTGGGGCTGGGCAGATCTTGCACTTTCATGCAGCGACAGATTGTTGTCCGTCAGCGCTGAGGAATGAGTGCCAGGCGCGGGTCGGTGAAAGCTGCCCGGCCCTCGGAACGCAGAGCACGGGACGCTTTGCGCAGCACCTCCACGCACCAGCGAGGTTTGCCTCCGGATGCTCGGACTGCAGTTGAGGCTCTGCAAGGTGTGCTGGCCTTAGGCGCTTCAGGAGCCACTTGCGTGCTGCGCGCAGACGCAAGGGAGTGGGACACCTTCGCTGAGAACCGGCACCTTCCTGGCATTGCCGCACAGTGGAAGCCACGTGTGTTTGGAGGTGGGAATTGCAAGTTGCCTCCACCTGGGGTTCTCCACGATTAGCCGGGGGGCGCGAACCAACTTCTTTGATGTAAGCATCGGTCGGTGGCTGCGCGCCACATGCTTCGATGTAGATGATGATCGTGCTGCGTCCAAGAACACAGCGAATCTTCGACCTTCCAACAGGAGAAGGCTGAGTCCGCATCAGTCCAATATCTGGAATGTAGCGATAATCATAAACTGCTGCTTATCTCCGGCATTTGCACAGTCCAGAAGTAAGCGTGAAGCGCATGCCATAGACAAGCGTTGACACTTCTCTCCACGTTTGGAACCAGGTTTGAATCCGATCCCGTTGCTTGCAGTGGGATTCAGCTCAACTTTGTTCAGCTCAGTCATGAAGTCAAGACTGGTTGCCTTGATAGCTTTAAATATCTTCATCAGCTGCGAAGTAGTCGGGAGGCTTTGAGGAGGGCACTCTGCAGCGTCCTTTTCATCAAATCTTCCATCCACTTGTCAGTGTAGTAGATGCTCTTTGAGCAGCCGTAGCAGGTGTCCAGTGTTTTCTGTTCGCCGTATGCGCAGGCTAACAATCGGTAGGCCAACGAATCGACAATCAAAACTCCATTCAGTGGCTTTGGAGCTGGATAGTTGTATCTTCCAAGAAGCTGTACTCTGTCAACATCGACAGGTTCAAGTCTGGACAAAATGTCCGCCTCCGTAAACGATTCAAAGGGCCCAGCAAGAGCCGAAATGGAAGTCCTGAGACGCTCCATGGCGAGAGGACAAACACAAGATTCGAATTTGAACACAAGGCTTGAGCCAAAATGCTACGGACTCGTGGGGCTTTTGTTTAGGGGCTGAGGGCGAAGGGCCTAAGGGGGGTCGAGCCCCCACCCCGAAGCCTAAACCCCCAAAACCCTAACCCCGAAACCCGAGACCCCCAAACCCCTAAACCCCTAAACGCCCCTAAACTCCTCACCCCCGAAACCTCTAAATCCCTAACCCCTAAAACCCTTCAACCCCCAAACCCCTTGAACACTCGGCTCTGGAGCCTCACACATGGGAGGAGGAGGTGCTCTGGAGCACAGCTGCAGCTGATCTCATGGATTTAGGGGCATGGCACCTGGTTGTTTCGTTTTTTTTCCGCACGAAATCCACGGCTCTGCTCTGGTTACGTCTTATGCCATTCACTCCGAGCATCTTCCTCATTGTCTGAACTCGCCTGCTTTCGCAAGATTTCCTCTTCTGCTCTGCTTTTCTTGGGTTTGGGGGAGGGGGGGGCTGGTTAGGTCTTGTGCCATGAAACCCTAAACCCTAAACCCTACACCCTACACCCTACACCCTAAACCCTAAACCCTACACCCTAAACCCTAAACCCTAGCCCTAAACCCTAAACCCTAAACCCTAAACCCTAAACCCTAAACCCTAAACCCTAAACCCTAAACCCTAAACAAACAGGGAGGCGCACACATCCACCTTCAAGCAGCGTGCGAGCTCGGCGCTCGTGACCTGCAAGCATTCAAGCATTCGAGGAGAGCGAGAGACTGCAGCGGCTCTATACAGTAGGGCTCCCAGTCTTGCAGGCGTTGGGGTTTAGGGTTTAGGGCTTGGGGTTTAGGATTTAGGGTTTAGGGTTTAGGGTTTAGCGTTTAGGGTTTACATCCCTGGTGCCTTGCTTGCAGCCTTGGTCGGCCAGTCCCCCTGTAGCACCCTCCCTGAGGCAATGGCCTTTTTCGGTTTGTAGGTTATAAACTGCTGAAGCCTGCTGCAACACCTGCTCTCATGTCCACCCTAAATCCTAACCCCAATCCCCAAATCCATGAACCCTCTGTTCGCAAATTCTGGCCTAACCCTAAACCTGAAACCCCAATCCCCAAACCGAACACTAAACCCTAAACCATTGAACCCTCAAACCCCAAACCACTGAACCCTAACCCCAAACCCCCAACCCAGAACAATAAACCGTTGCAACCCTGAACCCTAGACCCCAAACCCTAAACCCTAAACCCCTAAGCCCTATCCCTAAACCCCTGAGCCCTATCCCTAAACCCTAAACCCTAGACCCTAAACCCTAAACCCTATACCCATGAACTCTTGCCGCCCTCCGGAGGAGCGCCCTCTGCACCCAGCCTTCACACGCAAATGCCGTGCCTCTCGGGAAGTGGCCCTAACCCTAAACCCTAAACCCCTAAAGTTTTGGGTTCAGGAGTGTGAGGGAGGTGGAAGGCAAAGCATTTAGGGGTTTAGGGTTTACGAGTTTAGGATTTAGGGTTTAAGGCTTAGGGTGTAGTAGTTCAGGGGTGTAGAGTTGTTATTAGGGGTTTAGGGGTTTAAGGCTTAGGGTCTTAGGGGTTTTGGGTTTGAGGGGTTAGGGGGCTAGGCGTTTGCCCCAACTAACTAACACTTTTGGGGTTACAGGTGGGGCTTGCCACTTCTCTGAACTCCACAGAAGTCGGAACCATCTACCCTGAACCCTAAACCCTAAACCTCAAACCCTAAACCCTAAACTGCCGGAGTCTCGCTTGCCCAAGCTGTGCTCAACCCCTACGAACTGATGGAGTCTGAACTCCGTCCTCAAACCTATTTTGGCCGATTTGGCTGTCCTTGGGGTTTAGGGCTTTGGACTTGGGGCTTAAGGCTTCGGGCTGAGGGCTTAGGGTTCAAGGCTTTAGGGCTTTAGGGCTTTAGGGCTTAGGGTTTAGGGCTTAGGGCTCAAGGCTTTGGGCTTAGGGCTCAGGGGATGCACCCGTGTGATTCCCTGGTGCTTCGTGGGAGTTGGGTTGTAGGTTCAGGCCTCATGGCCCAAACCCGAAACCCTAATTAACTAACCCTAAAGCCTTTCTAAACCCGAAACCCTAAACCCTATACCCCAAACCTTGAACCCTAAACCCTAAACCCTAAACCCTCCCCCCAATGCATCGGTAACGAGGCGGGCCTGCGTTTCCAGGGACCTCGCAGCCAAGTGAGGGTTTTGGGTTTCGGGTTGAGGGTTAGCTTGCAGGGTTTAGGGTTTAGGGTTTACGGCTTAGGGCTCCTTCATGGCTACTTACAAGTAGTGTTATGTGTAGGGTAACTCTGGTTACCATGAACCGTTAAGTAGGGTTTAGGGTCTACCTGGAGGCTCATGGTTACTTGTAAGTAGGGTTATAAGTAGGGAAACCATGGTTGCAAGCTTGTCTTGGGCACTTATGACCCTACTTGTAAGTACCCATGAACCTTCAAGTAGCCCTAAACCCTAAACCCTAGCCCCTAAACCCTAAACCCTAAACCCTAAACCCTAAACCCAAAAAAAGGGGAAAATCCAAAATGTCCCAAGGGCCTAGCGAGGCAATATGGGGAGGTTAGTTGGATTACGGGGATTTGTTGGAGGGGGGGGTGAGAGTTTGGATGATACGGCTTCGAGGTTGCCAAACCCTAAACCCTAAACCCTAAGCTGCAATCGATTACGCAAGACTTCGCCCAGAAGCACAACCAGAACAGCAGTTTTCAGCGCGTGCCTGACTCGTAAGTGCCCAGCCTAAACATTTTAAGGGTTTAGGTTTAGGGTTTAGGGGTTAGGGCTGTTTCATCGCAACAAAAGTGTAGTAATCGCCATAACAATAATAAGAACAAAGCAGTAGTCGCACTCCTGGTAGCAAAAGGCTAGTCGCAGTACTGGTAGAAAGACATGATAGCAAAAAAGCATTCCAAACCAAGGGGAATACAGGGCTTACTTTGGTTTTTTTTCGGTGGGGGGTGTCTTAAGCAAATAGCAGTAACCCTAAACCCTAAACCCTAACCCTAAACCCTAAGCCCTAAACCCTAAACCCTAAACCCTAAGCCCTAAACCCTAAACCCTAAACCCTAAACCCTAAACCCTAAACCCTAAACCCTAAACTAAAAGAAGCCAGAAGCTGGACCTGCCTCCGATCTTCGTTGTCCGCGCCCCAGGCCGTCTGTGCCGTATGTTTCACCTGCCATCTTTAGGGTTTGGGTTTAGGGTTTAGGGTTTAGGGTTTAGGGTTTAGGGTTTAGGGTTTAGGGTTTAGGGTTTAGGGTTTAGGGTTTAGGGTTTAGGGTTTAGGGTTTAGGGTTTAGGGTTTAGGGTTTAGGGTTTAGGGTTTAGGGTTTAGGGTTTAGGGTTTAGGGTTTAGGGTTTAGGGTTTAGGGTTTAGGGTTTAGGGTTTAGGTTTGGGGTTTGGGGTTTGGGGTTTGGGGTTTGGGGTTTAGGGTTTAGGGATTAGGGTTTAGGGCTTAGGGTTTGCAGGGTTTTGGGTTTTGGGGTTTGGGTTTTGAAGGTTTAGGGTTTAGGGTGTGGGGTTTGGGTCTTAGGCCCGAACCCAGGCTTGAAGACGTGGTGCGGTTCGTGTAATGAGGGAAGCTCAGGGAAGGCCGAATCCACAGATTTCAAGCCCTAAACCCTAACCCTCAACCCTAAACCCGAAACCCTAAGCCTAAACCCTCAACCCTCAACCAACCCTCAACCCTCGACCCTCAACCCCCAACCCTACACCCTAAACCCTAAACGCCCCAAACCCCAAACCCCAAACCCCCCAAAATCCCCCCAAATCCCACAGCGCCAGCGCAAAGCGGGCCCAAGACCTGCCGGAGGCGCCCGGATGCCTTCCCTGGACCAGGGCTTCGCAACGGTGCTGTTGCTCCAGCGAGGCCTCCATAAAGAAGAAAGGGTTGGGGGGGGGGGGTGGGGTCTGAAACCTCACAACCCCAAACCCTGCACACCCCCCCCCCCCCCCCCCCCCCCCCACAAAAAAAAAAAAAGCAGCACTTGAGGCAGGCGCTTGAGGCAGCCGCACAGTGGGGTGATAGTTGCAGGTCGTTGTTTAGAGCAAAGGGCTTTCGGCTTCAGGGTTAAGGGCTGACCCGACAGCCTCAGAGCATCACCCAACATTCCCCAACTCTCTAAACTGCCTAAACTCCCTAAACTCACTCGACGCCCTGAGAGACCCTAAACCCCAAAGTTTCCAAAACACCCTAACAATTCCCCTCAACGCCTCCAACAACCCTACTAAGAATTCCCCTCAAACGCCCTGTAAAGTCCACTAAAGTCCCCTAAACTTCCCCTAAAGTCCGCGCGAAGTCCCCTAAGGTCCGCCAAGGTCTCCGAACCCTGCGACACCCCTGTCCCAAAGAGCCAGCCTCTCGAAGAAGTCCTGGTTTTGGGGTTTAGGGTTTAGGCTTTAGGGGTTAGGGTTTAGGGTTTAGGGTTTAGGTTTTAGGGTTAGGGTTTAGGGTTTAGGGTTTAGAGTCTCTTAGCCCCTTTTGGCCTGAGGGTTTCGGGCTTTTAGGGGTTTAGGGGTTTAGGGGTTTAGGGCTTCTTTCGGGCTCAGGTCTTAGGGCGTAATTATTTGTTGTGGGGTTTGCAGGGCTTGGGGCTCTGGCCTTTCGGCCCTGTCGCAGGCCCGGTACGTGCGATTTCTTCTTTGTTTTTTCTCTTTTGTTTGGGGGTGGGGGGGGGGGCGGGGGGCCCGTTTAGGGTTGCACGTTCACCTCAACCCCCAATGCCTAGTCAAACTCTGAACCCCTAAACCCTGAACCCTGAACCCTAAACCCTAAACCCTAAACCGTAAACCCTAAACCCTAACCCCTAAACCCTAAACCCCATCCCTAGTTAAACTCTGAACCCCTAAACCCCGAACCCTGAACCCTAAACCCTAAACCTAAAAGCCCTGCCTTCGTGAGGCAGCCCTCGGTGCTCGTGGCTCTCAGGCGCAGACCCGAGCCTGGTCTCTCAAGGGCGAGGAATACGAAAGTGTTTAGGGTTGAGGGTTAGGGGTTTAGGGTTTATATACGGTTTAGGGTTTAGGGTTTCGGGTTTAGGGTTTATGGTTGAGGGTTTAGGGTTGAAGGGTTTAGGGTTGAAGGGTTTGGGGTTTAGCGACTGAATTGGGCCAGAGTTACACAAGGCCACAGCCTATCGACTGAAAGCCCAAACCCCAAACCCCGGGTTTTGGTTTTGGGTGTAGGCTGTGGGGACGCCCAAAACAAAAAATCAAACCGTAAACCCCAAACCACAAGCCCGAAAACACACCAAACCCTGAAACCCAGCCAAACCCCAAACCCAAATACATCAAGCCCTTAAACCCTAAACTCCAATCAAACCCGAAATTGTAGATTATAAGTTATAAACCCTAAACCCGAAACCCTAAACCCTAAACCCTAAACCCTGAACCCTGAACCCTGAAAACCCTAAACCCCAAACCCTAAACCCTAAACCCCAAACCCTAAACCCTAAATCCTAAACCCTAAACCCTAAACCCCGAACCCTAAACCCGAAAACCCCAAACCCTCAACCCTAAACCCTCGAAGCTCGCCAGGAGCAGAGTGGCTCGGGCGGTCCGCCGACGCGGCGAACGTGGGCAACAAGGGCGCAGGCGCCTCGAGCCGAGCCCCAGCTGTTTCTTAATGTCGGGTTTAGGGTTTTCAGGGTTTGGGGTTTAGGGTTGGGGTTTTCAGTTTGGGGTTTTTTTAGGTTCCAAGTTTAGAGTTTAGGGTTCAAGGTTACAAGGTTTAGGATTTGGGCTTCAGGGTTATATGGCTTTTGGGTAGTAGGGCTAAGGGTTTACAATTAGGGTGCTTAGGCTTAGGGTTCAGGCTTTACACCCCTTACCCCCAACCCCGCACCTTCAACATCCTTCCTCCCCAAAACCCTAAACCCGAGAACACCTCAACCCTAAAGCCCTCAAGCCTAAACCCTAAACCCTAAACCCCAAACCCCAACCCTAAACCCCTAAACCCCTAAGCCCTAAACCCCCAAAACCCCTAAACCCCTAAACCCCTAAACCCCAAACCCCAAACCCTAAACCCTAAACCCCAAACCCCCAAACCTCAGAACCCTAAACCCTAAACCCTAAACCCTAAACCCTGAACCCTAAACCCTAAACCCTAAACCCTAAACCCTAAACCCCCCCTGCCGACCCTGGGGCTCCTGCCACGGGCGCGTTGGGCGCCCTGGCAAAGAGGTCAAGCCCCTCCGCCTTGGCCTCTTGTGGGATGCTTAGGGTTCGGGGTTTAGGGTTTAGGGTTCGGGGTTTAGGGTTTAGGGGTTTAGGGTTTAGGGGTTTGGGGTTTAGGGTTTAGGGGTTTGGGGTTTAGGGTTTAGGGTTTGGGGTTTAGGGTTTAGGGTTTGGGGGTTTGGGGTTTAGGGTTTCGGGTTTCGGGTTTAGGGTTTAGGGTTTAGGGTTTAGGGCTTAGGGGTGTAGGGTTCCCTCCGCCTTGGCCTCTTGGGATGTTTAAGGTTCGGGGCTTAGGGTTTAGGGTTTAGGGTTTAGGGTTTAGGGTTTAGGGTTTAGGGGTTAGGGGTTAGGGGTTTAGGGTTTAGGGTTTAGGGCTTAGGGGGTTAGGGGTTTAGGGTTTAGGGTTTAGGGCTCAGGGGTGTAGGGTTCCCTCCGCCTTGGCCTCTTGGGATGTTTAGGGTTCGGGGCTTAGGGTTTAGGATTTAGGGTTTAGGGGTTAGGGGTTTCGGGTTTAGGGTTTAGGGCTTAGGGGTGTAGGGTTCCCTCCGCCTTGGCCTCTTGGGATGTTTAGGGTTCGGGGCTTAGGGTTTAGGGTTTAGGGGTTAGCGGTTAGGGGTTAGGGGTTTAGGGTTTAGGGTTTAGGGCTTAGGGGTGTAGGCTTCCCTCCGCCTTGGCCTCTTGGGATGCTTAGGGTTCAGGGCTTAGGGTTTAGGGTTTAGGGGTTAAGGGTTTAGGGTTTAGGGTTTAGGGCTTAGGGGTGTAGGGTTCCCTCCGCCTTGGCCTCTTGGGATGCTTAGGGTTCGGGGCTTAGGGTTTAGGGTTTAGGGTTTAGGGTTTAGGGTTTAGGGGTTAGGGGTTTAGGGTTTAGGGTTTAGGGCTTAGGGGTGTAGGGTTCCCTCCGCCTTGGCCTCTTGGGATGGAAAGCTTAGGGTTTGGGGTTTAGGGTTTAGGGGTTAGGGGTTTAGGGTTTAGGGTTTAGGGCTTAGGGGTGTAGGGTTCCCTCCGCCTTGGCCTCTTGGGATGTTTAGGGTTCGGGGCTTAGGGTTTAGGGTTTAGGGTTTAGGGTTTAGGGGTTAGGGGTTAGGGGTTAGGGGTTTAGGGTTTAGGGTTTAGGGCTTAGGGGTGTAGGGTTCCCTCCGCCTTGGCCTCTTGGGATGTTTAGGGTTCGGGGTTTAGGGTTTAGGGTTTGGGGTTTAGGGTTTAGGGTTTAGGGGTTAGGGGTTTAGGGTTTAGGGGGTAGGGCTTAGGGGTGTAGGGTTCCCTCCGCCTTGGCCTCTTGGGATGTTTAGGTTCGGGGTTTAGGGTTTAGGGTTTGGGGTTTAGGGTTTAGGGTTTAGGGTTTGGGGTTTAGGCTTTAGGCTTTAGGCTTTAGCCTTTAGCCTGTAGGCTTTAGGCTGTATTCTTTAGGCTGTAGGCTTTAGGCTTTAGGGGTTTAGGGTTTAGGGCTTAGGGGTGTAGGGTTCCCTCCGCCTTTGCCTCTTGGCGTGTTTAAGGGCTTTTAAGGGTTTAGGGTTTAGGGTTCAGAGGTGTGGGTTTGGGCTCTAGGGTTTAGGTTTCAGGGACTTTAGGGTTTAGGGGTTGTCGGGCTTGGGGGCTTGGGGGTGTTTAGGGCTTAGGGGGCTTAGGGCTGTTGAGACTTATGGTGTGTCAGGTGTTGTGGGGTTCATTTAGGGCTTATAGGGATCGCGGCTCATCCGCGATACAGCAGAACCCTCAAACCTTACTTGAAGGTTCATGTTGCCCTATTTAGAACCTTGCTTAAAAGTAACCATGAACCTCCAAGTAAGCTCCTAAAGCCCAGACCGGCACGCCAATAGTCAACCCCCCAAACACTAAACTGCTACACCCTAAACTACGATGGCCCTTAAAATCCTCTGAATATATTCCTGAGTATGATCCTCTTAAACCCTAAACCTAAACCCAATAGTGGTAAGTATTAGATGTCCCAAGGGCCCACCGAGTAAACCTGGAGCCCTTCAAATTCGAATTCGGGGGGGCCTTTGGGGGGGGGGGGGTCGAGTTTCACCCCAAAACCCTCAAACCCTGACACTTTAAAAGCCCTAAACCCCAGACCCTAAAGCTCAACCCTAAACCCCAAACCCCAAACCCTAAACCCGACACCCTAAACCCGGAGTTTGGGTTCAGGGCCCCGAAACTTGAGTTTGGGGTATTCGGGAGGGCGGGGAGGTTGGGGCTCAGGGTTGCATAGAGGCGTTCAGGGTCCCACCACCTTGCCCTTACCCCTAAACCCTCAACCAACTCGAAACCCCAACCCCCCCCTAAAAACCTAAACCCTAAACCCTAACCCTGAACCCTGAACCCTGAAACCCTAAACCCTAAACCCTGAACCCTGAACCCGGGTTGCGGGTTTAAGGGAAGGCGTTTTTTTGGCTTGAGGAGCCTTGGCCATGCCCGCCATGAAGTGAAAAGCCAGGCCCTCCTCGGCGTTCTAGGGTTTAGGGTTTAGGGTTTAGGGTTTAGGGTTTAGGATTTAGGGTTTAGGGTTTAGGGTTTAGGGTTTGTAGGGGTTAGGGTTCGTAGGGTTGAGGGTTTGTAGGGTTTCGGGTTTGGGGTTTAGGGTTTAGGGTTTCGGGTTTAGGGTTTCAGGGACCCCTCAATTCGTTCATAAGGGCTTTTGGCAGAGGGTTGAGAGGGTTTAGAGGGTTTAGAGGGTATTCTAGGGCAGTGCAGGGTTTATGGCTTCATAGGGTCTCGGACTTCTAGGTTTTGCTGTCGGTTTTGCTCTGAGAAAAACTACTGCTTCGGGTGCTTAGGGTGGTTTTCAAGGGTTAAAGGTTTGTTTTCTTTTTTGGGGGTGGTCTTCGGGTTTATTGATTCGGGGGTTTAGGACATGTTTTGGGAGGTTTGGGAGGCGAAGGTGAGGGGTGGGGGAGGGGGGGAGGGGGGGGGGGGGCGGGAGGTTTGACGAGGGTTTAGCGTTTAGGGCCCTGGAAAGATCCTGGGAGTCTCTCAGAGTAGACCGGGCGAGGAGGAAAGTTCCGGGCGAGGAGAAGAGTTGAGTTTAAAATCTAACAACCCCACACCGAAGGTGGGGAAAAAAACACCAAATACCCCCAAACCCCTTAAGCCGATTTGAACCCCCACGCCCTAATGCCCCCGATTTGAACCCCCACGCCCTAATGCCCCTAGAGCCCAAAAACTCCGAACTCCGTAAACCCAAGCCCGTAAAACCACCTTAAACATTAATACACCCCTAAAGCCCAAAAACCCTAAACCCTAAACCCTAAACCCTAAACCCTAAACCCTAAGAACCCTAAACCCTAAACCCCGAAACCCTCTGAGCTTCCGGGAAATCTGGCTGGTTCTTCGTAGGGAACGAGGGAACGAGGTACCCTACAGAATCCCTGAAACGGTATATACAGGGCCCTATCTAATCCCTTAGGGGGTATATATCAGCCCTTAAAGGGTATATACAGGGCCCTATAGAATCCCTTAAAGGGTATATATAGGGCCCTATAGAATCCCTTAATAGGCCCTATAGAATCCCTTTAAAGGTACATGTAGGGCCCGATAGAATCCCTTAAAGGGTATACATCTTGGGCCCTATAGAACCCCTTAAAAGGTATATATTGGGCCCTATAGAATCCCTTAAAGGGAATATAGGGGGCCCTATAAAACCCCTGAAAGAGGGTAACTGTAGGGCCCTAGTTCCTTCATTCCCTAGGAAGA
Source organism: Symbiodinium natans (assembly GCA_905221605.1). Lineage (NCBI taxonomy): Eukaryota > Dinophyceae > Suessiales > Symbiodiniaceae > Symbiodinium > Symbiodinium natans. Next base: position 1,434,934 of record CAJNDS010002202.1, on the reverse strand, counting down.
ACCAGGGGCAAATCGCTGGGTGGGGCGGACCTCCAGTTGCACCGCCCCACGGGACCGAGGCCTTGGTACAAGCTGGTGGGCTTGCAGCTGTTTGGGGTTTAGGGTTCGGGGTTTAGGGTTTGGGGTTTAGGGTTTGGGGTTTAGGGTTTGGGGTTTAGGGTTTTGGGGTTTAGGGTTTGGGTTTGGGGTTTAGGGTTTGGGGTTTGGGGTTTGGGGTTTGGGGTTTAGGGTTTAGGGTTGCTCGCAGCTGTTGAATGGGGCTTGAGGGTCTCAGGGGTTTACGGTTTGTAGGGTTTAGGGTTTGGGGTTTAGGGTTCAGGGTTGTAGGGTTTAGGGTTTAGGGTTTGCAGGGTGCAGGGTTTAGGGTTTGCAGGGTTTAGGGTTTCGGGGGTTGACTCTTGGGGTTTTGAAGTTTCGCGTCCATGTCGGAAGGGAGGGGAGGGTCCAAGTTTCTGGGTCGCAGGGCTTTCAAGCTTCACGGGTTTAGGGTTTAGCGTTTAGGGGTTTAGGGTTTAGGGTTTAGGGTTTTAGGGATTTAGGGTTTCGGGTTTAGGCTCTTTCGCTTAGGGCTTAGGGCTCAGGGCCTTGGGGTTTTCTCTTAGCTCGACTCCCCATCAGTTCCTACGATCTGTGGGCCCTACGATGCCATCGAAGGTGAAGCGGAGGGTCCTGCGGTTTGGGGTTGCTGGCGGCGAACTTAATGGTGTGGGATTTTTGTAGTAAAACTGCTATCTGGAAGGTGAAAAAAATGAGAGAATATTTCATCGAAGTGTTTGGCGATGCGTTGTTGGAAATACCATACCAGCTGAAGAGCTGCGCACAGCCGCAGGAGGGGAATGAAAGCTGTGGAACTTTAGGGTTTTGGGTTTAGGGTTTCGGGTTTAGGGCTAAAAACAGGTGCGCGAGGGCACAGCAGATCTGTGATCAGAACTACACGGGGGAGGGGGGGGGGTGGGGTCTGGCTAGGGGCCTCCGAAAGAAAATCGTAGGACCTTACAGGTAAAGCATAAATTCAAAGTGCGATGTTCACATATGTACGTAGGTATGTACACATGTAAACATGTATGTCTGTATCTGTACCTGCATCTGTATATGTATCTGTATATGTATCTGCATATGTCTATGTCTATGTCTATGTCTATGTCTATGTCTATGTCTATGTCTATGTCTATGTCTACGTATATGTATATGTATATACATGTATTTAAGTATTTTCTGTATAGATATGAATATACATATATATATATATATATACATTTTCTGCATAAATATATATGAGCACACCTTAGGAGCGATTCGGGGAACGAGTGTTCTCGCGGCCTCTGGGCCTGTCCTTACTCTAAACCCTCAACCCGAAGCCCGAATGAACTGGCGGCCTTTCGAATGTAGAAGCTTGGAGTCACCAGCTTCTCAGGTAGAGCCTACAGGGTACACCCTGACAATCCGGTATCCGCCCTGTCCTGCGCTCATCTTGGGTACTGCGGATGCACGTGGAGAGGATGCTGGAGCTATGGCTCGACGCGTGGCCGAGCTACTGGAGGCAGGAAGGCCTTCAAGAAGTGTCTTGCGCTGAACCCTGAGCCTGCGTTTCGTGCAGTGGGTGTGAGCTGATGTTTTGGGGACAGGGATGGCAGAGACTATGGAGGAGCAGTTGACATGCAGGAATGAATGTGCTCACTTTGAACCTGCCACGTTCCAGGGAGGCGCGGATGCCGAGGCAGTCGAACAACAAAATTGTTAAACTTCCTTCAGATGTAACTACACAACAATGAAACAGAATGAATATGTCGATCGTCCGCTAAAGAATCATCTCAACTCAACCCAAAGGTCGTGGGCACCAACGCCCTGCAAAACTCCCCACAAGACGATGCCAGCGCTTATGAATTTGCAGTGGCTGCCGAAGGCCAACTTGCCGCAGCTACACGTAGCTAAGGCTCCTAGACAACCCCTAAGCCACCGAGCGCGAGCAGTACCCCATGTATTGCTACGAATGCTGGCAACACTAACTGCAATGCAAACAACGACAACCAAGTCTCGCAAAAGAGCTCTCATCCTCACAAGATTGAAGATTCAGGATAGAGTCAAGAACAAAATTGACTTCCTCCACTACATGGCGGTTCTCTGAATGATGGGCCCTTCTTGGCTACCCTGGGCATAAAGCTCCGTATGATAAAGGCAGCTTCACGATCCCAACCCTACGGCGAGAGCCCAGGCCTTAAGAATTAGAACAGGCTCTTGGGGGGTTGTAAAGGGGCCAGAAGGGAATACTAGTAGAAATCATTCGGCCCCCATATCAGGCGTTGTAGCTCAAGATCTAGCAGCGAGTCTTTTCCGAGGTGCGCTCGCAGAATTGACATGGGGATCCGATGGCAGAAGCTCCTAAACCTTGGCATCCTTAAGCCCATAAACTTCCCCAAGCCCTACAACACAACTCAGCAGCCACACCAAGCTTCAGAAAACCGTCTGAAGGCTCACCGGAGCCCTCATGGAAGAGGCCCAGTTACCGGGCCTCTCCCCCGGGAGCTTTGCTCTATTCTAGACGTTTCTCAGCTCTCTCACCTCCTTCCACACGGACCACCTTTCACAGATTTCGGGGCGGGATTTAGGGTTTAGGGTTTAGGGTTTAGGGTTTAAGGTTTAGGGTTTCGGGTTTAGGGTTTAGGGGTGAGGGTTTAGGGACCCTTGAACCCCAACACCCTGCATTCCGAAAGCGCGAAATGTGCTTAGTGCCATGGCCTAAGCTCGACAACATGGCCCCAAACCCAAACCCTAAACCCTAAACGGCCCTAAACTAAACTCGGATGGAAGAAGCTCTGCTGATCAGGGCTAGGAGATACCAGAATCCCTTCCTTGGTAGCCCAGTAACCAGAGTCTAGTCAGCCTCTCTAGGTAGCACCGGCCTGAAACTGTCAAGGTTGATGGGCAAACTGACAGTTGCCTTGCACTAGGAGCAAAACAGAAGTCCCAACGTCCAAAAAGGGCCAAAGGGCACCACGGGGCTACAGAAAGATCCTAAAAGTTGTACCCGACCCAGGGTTCGGGGTCTAGAGCTTGGAGTGTAGGATAATATACGTCCTAAACCCTAAACCCTGGACCCTAGACCCTAAACCCTAAACCCTAAACCCTAAACCCTAACACCCTAAACCCTAGCGTTGTGGGGGCTTCGGGGATGTGGGAAATCCAGGCGAGGTGCGCGGAATGGAGCGTGTAGAGCGAGAGCACGAAGCGCATGTAAATCACCAGCCAACTGAAGGGCCTGTAAACAAGCAAAGAACCCAAAAGAGCTTGGGGTTAGAAGGGTTTAGGGTTTAGGGTTTCGGGTTCAGGGATTAGGGAAGCTTAGGGTTTAGGGTTTAGGGTTTAGGGATTAGGGTTTAGGGTTTAGGGTTTAGGGTTTAGGGTCTAGGGTTTAGGAATTAGGGTTTAGGTTTTAGGGGTTGGAGTTTGGGTTCAGGGTTCGGGGTCTAGGGATCAGGGTGGCACCCTGAACCTACACACCGCTGGTCCTCCACCCTCAGACTCCAAAAGCTTCGAACCGCCAGCTTATGGATGGGCGTGTAAATAGATGTACATATAAATATGTGGACAATGAAATATGCTTACTTTACACTATACTGATATCTGTTCATGGTCACTTGCAGAACGGCATCGTTGATGATGCCTACTTTTGCATGTACACTACCATGTGTATACATGTAAATACATGCATATATGCATATGTACCAACTGAAACGGACCAAGTGCCATACGTGCAACACCTTCTACAGCATGTCTGCTCTGACATACATTACACAAACGGCTATTCATATGGGGGGGGCTGGGGTTCCGCGGGTGCCCTGTCTTGGGGGGTCCCTTAAGGGGATTCTGTAGTATCTAGGGGTCTAAAAGAGGTACCCCAAATTTTGGAAAATGCCCATGTATTTCTTTGTATGATCAAAAGTGATGGACACGACAGGGGCAGACCTCTCACCTTGCTGCACCCCCCGGAGTTTGGGACGGTATGGTGTCATCTTTGTGAGCACTTCATTGGATCCCAGAGCCCCAAGATCCCTAAACCTTAAACCCTAAACCCTAAACCCTAAATCCTAAACCCTAGCCCTACCCTAAACCCTTCCCTCTCCCCGAAAGCCACTCTCCCTAAGAAGCCGCCTCTTCGTCGGCACGTGGTGGAGGACGGAGCCCAGAAAGAGGACGCCGTGGGAGAGCATAAAGTTCAGGAGCGCCTCTTCGTTTAGCGCTTTAGGGGTTTTAGGGGTTTAGGTTTCAGGGTTTAGGGTTTAGGATTTAGGGTTTAGGGTTTAGGGTTAGGGTTTAGGGTTTAGGGTTAGGGTTTCGGGCATACTTGGAAGCCCTTCTGACTTAGTAAGTAGGGCTCGGAAGTTGGGTAGCGGCAATGGCAACGAGGTTTATCGGCAGACACTGAGTCCTTTCACTCAGTCACAAGGGCTTCCACGCATGCTTAGGGCTTAAGGGTGCGAATGTAGGCCAGTAGCCCTGTCCATCCAAAAATCCGAAGCAGACTATTGGGTTCTAGGGCCACGCAAGGAGCGCATAAGGCTCACGCCGTTGAAACAGACCTAGGGGCAGAGATTTCTTTAGCTACGGAACCCTTCGAAATATCCGACATGAAAGATCCTTGAAGCAGCCCGAAAGGTCGCTGAGCTCGAGGAGCCGAATGCTTAGGGCTTTAGGACACCTAGGGTTTTAGGAAGGTGAGCGTTCTGAGGTTTTTAAAGGCTTGTTTAGGGAGTTCTTCGGCCCTAGGGCTTTCGAGGGCTCTTTAGGGTCTCTAGACTTTTTTAGGGCCTTTTGGGCCTTCGGGGTTTAGGGCCTTTAGAGCCTTTAGGGCCTGTTGGGGCCTTCAGGGCCTGTAGGGCTTAAAGTTTAGGCTTTTGGCCTTAAGGCGGCACCTGCAGCACACGCTGGTAGGAGTTCTCTTCGCTCTCGATGGGCACGAAAATGACGATCGCGATGTCGATGACCTCCATCTGCTTCGGGGAGCCAGCGGTTTTGGACTTTAAGGTTTGGGGGTTTCGGGTTTTGCGGGCTTCAGGGGTTTTGGGGGTTTGGTTTGAGGGTTTTGGGTTTTGGGTTTGGGGGCTTAGACCTAGGTTTCGGGTTCTAGGCTCAAGCTCCAGTGGTTTTGGGGCTTGGGGTTGTTGGATTTGACAGCCTTACGTGGCTAAGCCCTTTAGGGCTTCCGGCTTATGAACTCTAATCAAGCCCTTACACACACACACACACACCTTTTTAAACTCTGGAGACTTGACACGATCAAATAGCCATGGCAACCCCCTGAACCCCTAAACCCTAAACCCTAAACCCTATACCCTATACCCTGAACCCACCCAAACTCAAAGTCCACGGGGCCGAGAGGGACGCGTTGAAGCCGTAGAGGAGCAGCCAGGGAATCTGCCAGGCATCCGACCTTTGGGGAATGGGGCTTAGGGTTTAGGGTTTAGGGTTTAGGGTTTAGGGTTTAGGGTTTAGGGTTTAGGGTTTAGGGTTTAGGGTTTAGGGTTTAGGGTTTAGAGTTTAGGGCATAAAGCGCCCTTCTGTAACATTGTGGGGTTTAGGGTTTAGGGTTTGGAGTTTGGGGGTTGGGGTTTAGGCGTCTCGGGTGTAGGGATGCGACTTTCGGTGCATGGGGCAATTCATGCGTCCTTCTGTAGTGCTTAATTACTCTTGCAAAGCCCGAACTCCAAAGCCCTTAAACCTGAAACCCTAAACCCTAAACCCTAAACCCTAAACCCTAAACCCTAAACCCTAAACCCTGAATCCTAACTCATCAACACAACAAAAGGACTCCACACTTTAGGGGGAGGGGGTGGCCTATTCCCAAGAACTCCTAAGACATCCCCACGGAGCTCTCTGAGAGCCTCCACTCATATTCCTTTCAAGAAGAATGGGCTTAGATGCGTACTATTATGTTAGTGAACTTATTAACACCATCATTCTTGCTTCTTGTTATTTTTCTTGCTATGATTACCATCGTAGACCCTAAACCCTAAATCCCCTTAAGCCCTAAGCCATAAAGCCCTGGAGCTGTACCCTAAACCCTGAATCCTAATCCCTAAACCCTACAGCTCAGGGCTTGTGGTTGGCTCGGAGCCCTCTTAAGGGCCCTCAACTCCATAGCCCTGAAGCACGAAAATCTATGCATGCATACCTGCATGCATACATGCATACATGCATACATGCACACATGCACACATATGCACACATGCATCCATGCATACATGCACACATGCACACATGCACACATGCATACATGCATACATGCGTACATGCATACATGCACACATGCATACATGCACGCATGCACACATGCACACATGCACACATGCACACATGCATACATGCATACATGCATACATGCCTACATGCCTACATGCATACATGCACACATGCACACATGCATACATGCATACATGCATACATGCCTACATGCATACATGCACACACGCATACATGCAAACAATCATACATGCATACATGCATACATGCATACATGCATACATGCGTACATGCATACATGCGTACAATCATACATGCATACATGCATATGCATACATGCATACATGCATACATGCGTACATGCATACATGCATACATGCATACATGCATACATGCATACATGCATACATGCATGCATACATACATGCATACATACATACAACATACACACACACATGTATATAGATATATATATATATATATATTGGTTTATTTGTTCTATCTAGTTATCTTGTTATAATTCTCTCTATATATATAGTTTCATGTATTTATGCATTTATGTATGTATGTATATACACGTCTATACATCTATACAGAATATATATATATATATATATACATATATATATATATATACATATGTGAGCCTGAGACCTTTCGGGTTCTTTTGGCTTAGCTTTTACAAAGCCATTAAAAAAAAGATATAAATATCATTTAATATTAATATCTCTTCAAGAAAATAATACTACGCAATCAATTCTAGAAGTATGATGTGTAGAGAATCATGAATTAATAGAATGCTTCTTTGATGGTGTGGTTGTATTATATCCAAAACTAGAAGACTCTCAGAGCTTACGAAGCTTAGGGATTCAATCCGCGGGGAAGGTTATAAGCAGGGGGCTCGTGAATGAAGCAAACTTCAGTAAGAGTTCAGGCACTCTCCTGGGGGTTAAGGATAGGTGTGCAAACCCAAGAGGTTGTGGAACCTCGCACGCTTAACCTCTTATCTTTTCACATTGAAAAAAAAAGGCTCACCTCCAGAACTTCACCCCTCCAGTGTCGCTGGTCTAGCTCAGGCTCTGATCCCTTTCTTATATCCTAAACTAAATAGTGTTTTCTCTGTATTATAGCAGTATTCATTCCTAAGTTAATTACTGTCTTTTCTAATCCTAAACTCTACATTATCCGGCTGATGACATTACTATTGCTGTTTGCTCGAAACAAAACCTCGAAATTCTAAACAGACTGCCGTTGATTTTGAGTAAAGGTTTTGGTTCTGACAGACCCAGGTGTAGGGTTTGAAGCTTAGGATTTAGGGCTTAGGGTTTAGGCTTTAGGTTTTAATGTTTAGGGTTTAGTTAGAGATTAAGGTTTAGGGTTCAAGGTTTAGAGTTTAGAGTTTGGAATTTAGGGTTTAGGGTTTAACTAAACCCTAGACTCTGAACTCCAGGCCCCTAAACTCTGAGCTAGACTGCAACGTTCCCACGGATTGAAGCAGCCAGGCCGGGCTTCTCATGCCGCTCTAACCGCTCAGCTTAATAGCCATCTTTCTATAACCCAGTTGTCACTTAAAAAAAAAACGACACGGGCACTCTTTTGAGCTTTAAGAATTTAAATAAAATTATATGGCTTAGATTTATAGTTTAGGGTTTAATGTTTAAGATTCAGGGTGTAAGGTTTCGGGTTCCACTCGGGCCCGGTGCTGGGATCCTGGTCAAATGCCACTAGGTAGCAGGAGCAAGTGTCCCTACTTATGGCTGCGAGAGCCCGGCCGGAACTACACCAGGGAAACACTTCAAACGCGAATCGGAGTCCCAGAGACTCCAAAATCCCTTAATTAAGGAATATACCTCAAATCATATTATAGGGTTTCGATTCTAAGTTAAAGTATATTCCTTAATTAAGGGGTTTTGGAGTCGCCGGGCTTGCCACGTGGCGGCATCCTTCAACGAGTGGCCGGGCTCGGTGCGCAAAGCGCAAGCTCTGCGCGGCAGGGGAACGAGCGAGTTTGCAACCGTCTTCACTGAACGATGCTTCTCAACAAGGCTGCCCATATAGCCCGAAAGCCCAACCCTAAACCCTAAACCCTAAACCTTAAACCCTAAACCCTCAGCCATCCGGCGGTTCTGAAGACGGTCGCCTACTAGCGCTTTTCCTTCGCAGACTGCTCGATCTTAACTTCAGCCCTCACCAAGGCTTCCCCTGGCCATGACATGCCATGTGGGCAAAGGGTTTAGGAATAGGGTTTAGGGGTTTGGGATTTAGAGTTCTCTACTTTGAAGGCCCAAAATAGGACCCCTTATAGGAAGAAACCCCCACAAGGACTTGAATGGGGGCAGAGCAGGATAAAGCAGTTGTGGCACGAAGGAAGGACGAGGCTGGCGGCTACTCCCAAAAGCCGGACTTCCCCGCATTAAGTCCACTAATATGAGGGGCGCGTTTCCGATTTAGGGTTTAGGGTTTAGGGTTTAGGGTTTAGGGTTTAGGGTTTAGGGTTTAGGGTTAGGGTTTAGGGTTTAGGGCTTTGATGACCGGGTCTGCGAAGTAATTCCTTGAGGGGCTTTACTCGTCTGTACCTGGTCTAGCCGAGCAGCGCTCGTCGCTTCCTACAATGGCTGTGCGTAGGCTGAGACTCCAATACCCTTAATTAAGGAATTTTCCTTAAAACATATAAGGAACCCAAAAATGATTTAAGGAAGATTCCTTAATTAAGGGGTATTGGAGTCTCTGGGATAGGCTGTAACGGTAACGATACCCTGGCGGAACAGACTCGGCACAAAAGCTGCATGTCACAAAGGTGTTCAAGGAAGACACCTCTGTTGATTTAGGATTCAAGGTTCAGGGTTTATAGGGTATAGGGTATAGGGTATAGGGTATAGGGTATAGGGTATAGGGTTTAGGGTTGAGGGTTCAGGGTTCCGCGGACAATGCTAACAATTATGCGGCTCCCCGTTGAAAGAGGGCCCTGGGGTTGGATGCTTCGCGCCGGTCGCTGCAGCTCATGGCAGCTGTGCCAGGGCAACAGCTCTACACCTGTGCTTAGGCTCGCAATGGCTTTCACCCAGACGTTACTAACCCAGAATTCAAAAGGGTGCCCTTTTTTGCTTTAAGGGGTTTACAAGGGAACCGAACTCCCCAAGAAAAGTGAATAAGGGCGCTACTGGGCATCCTAGACTAGCGATGAATGCCAGGACCACTCGGACCCGGCGCTTGAATCCTGGTCAAATGCCACTAGGTAGCAGGAGCACGTGTCCCTACTTATGGGTGCGAGCCCGGCCTGAACTACACCAGGGCATCAGTTCAAACGCGAATCAGACTTGCCACGTGGCAGCATCCTTCAACCAATGTCCTGAGCCGGCAGAGTTAAGAGTTTAAGGTTTAGGGTTTAAGGTTTAGAGTTTAGAGTTTAGGGTTTAGGGTTTAGGATTTAGGGTTCAGAGCTGAATGGTTCTAAGTATAAAATTGACTCTGAACTTTAAACCCCGAACCCTAAACCGTAAACCCTCAACCTTAAACTCTAAACCTTAAACTCTAAACACGGAACTGTCACGCACCGGCTCAAGAGCCTGGGCTTCCGGATATCAAGATAGGCGTCCAACTACTTTGATTGGTTTTGAGTTTAGGGTTCAGGGTTTAGGGTTTAGGGTTTAAGGTTTAGAGTTTAAGGTTTAGGGTTTAAAGTTAAGGGTTTGAGGTTTAAATATTTAAGATTTAGGTGTGTAGGGTTTTATGTAAGAAAAGAACGTAAAACCAAACCGAAACAACGACCCTGTATATTATGTGTAACCTGAGAACGCTGGCCCAAGTTGCTTGCATCCTCACTTCTTCGCCTGCGCAAGATCAACAAAAATGTGTTTGGGCCGTAGTGCACATGATGGCATGTCTTTGTATTATAGGCATGATATCCTGTCTTGACAAGTAATCAAGAACCGTGCCTTCTCCTCATCCTTCAAAATTTTTTTCACCTTCGGCACGTGTCAGAGGAAATAGAATTTGTTTAAACTTCACGTACATTACATTTCAGCGTGGTGTTTAGGATAGCTTTTATATTGTGACTGTCCCTTCTATTTAAAGATACGCTACTATTTGTTCAAACAACAACAATCACTACTTTTAATTATATGGAATAGTTCGGGTCGAAGATTCTTCAAGATGTTTTGCAAGACTTTGAACTCGTCGTCAAGTACATTACACTAACACCTTCTATAAATGCACGAATATTTATGCGTCTTTTAAAACCTAACTTGTCCTAGACAATCGAAACCTTTGGAAGCAGCACTGTACTGTACATTAAGATTAGTAAAGGCAGGAATGGTCTTCATCTAAAGTATAGAAGGTTAGTCTTGATAGTTCTAAATCTTACTACAGTAGGCGAATAGGCTAGGACCATATCTTATCTTCCCATATCGAGGTTACTGAAACACAGTTGACGAGCCTTCGTCTTCGGGGTAGCCCCGAGCTGCTTGCTGGCCGCCTTGTGGATTATATGTAATATATATATATATATGAGCATATATATATATATATCATATATGTGTAAATATACATATATACATTTCACATACATAGATAAGGTTCACTGTTTCGGGTTTAAGGTTGAAGGTTTCTGAGTACATCAGCATTGACAGTATCGTTAGAAAAACTAACTGATGTCTGTCAAAATTTTCTGAGAAGCGGACTTCTTTCTGCCACGTGAGATGCTTCTGCTTCTCTGGCACCGCCTTGTGGATTATATGTAATATATATATATATGAGCATATATATATATCATATATGTGTAAATATACATATATACATTTCTCATACACATATAAGGTTCACGGATTTCGGGTGTAAGGTTGAACGTTTCTGAGTACATCAGCATTGACAGCATCGTTAGAAAAACTAACTGATGTCTGTCAATATTTTCTGAGAAGCGGACTTCTTTCTGCCACGTGAGGTGCTTCTTCTTCTCTGGCACCGCCTTGTGGATTATATGTAATATATATATATATATGAGCATATATATATATATATATATCATATATGTGTAAATATACATATATACATTTCTCATACATATATAAGGTTCACGGTTTCGGGTTTAAGGTTGAACGTTTCTGAGTATATCAGCATTGACAGCATCGTTAGAAAAACTAAGTGATGTCTATCAAAACTTTCTGAGAAGCGGACTTCTTCCTGCCACGCGAGGTGCTTCTTCTTCTCTGCCACCTCACGAAATATTGTAACGACGTTAATCGTTGAATTTAGTCTTCGCCCCTGATCCCTTCTTCTCTACGAGAAAAAAACGAACCCAGTTTCCCGAGTCAATGCTCATTAAGTTTGTTTCTATGTATAAATGAAATCATATGAGACAATGTTCGTACAGAAGTATGGCATGAACCCTTTGACAGTGGCGCAGCGTGTGTGCCTTCTCCGGTGGAGGCGTTCTCGGAGCCACAGGTAGTAGCATCACCTTACCGGTGAGTCATGAGCAATCCGTGTTCATTCCCCAAAAAGTGATTGCACAATGGGTTTCTTAGATTCAGAGTAAAGGAATTGGTTGATGACCGCAACGGCGCGCGCGATGGTGGGGCGGAGCCTAAGCGTCGACTATCCCGCTATGGTTTCGCGGCAATTCCAGTGCGTTCGATGCTCCCGCTGTGGTTTCGCGTGAAATCCGCTGCACCACAATGTTCCGCCTGTAGTTTGGCGCGAGTTCATGTCTCTCGTGGCCGTTTGAGGCCTGTGCGCAGGAGGCCACGGAAGTTGCCAACCACGAAAGCGTGCGCAGTCGAGCAGTGCCTTGGTTTCGACGGATCCGCTGTGGTTTCAAGCGAATTCTATTGCGTTTCAATGATACCGCTGTGGTTTCGCGCGAATTCCGTTGCACCTCGATGCTACCGCTGTGATTCCACGCGAATTTCAGCCTCTCCTAGCTTTTTCTAGCAATTTTGTCGATGAGCCACTTTGAACCTATTGTCCGGCAGTTGATGCTTCGTAAAACTGCGGTCACTCCAAATGTGTGGCTGAGCTTCAGACGGGTGTGTGGATTCGCGGCAGCCTGTTGCCATGCTGCCGCTCAGCCACACCGAACGCCTGCCGGAATTATTGAATTCGACAGCTACATATGAGCAACTGCAAAAACCGGCTCGAGGTGCTAATGGACGCAACAGGAAAGGTGTTGCTTTTCAAGTCTTCTCATCGTTTTACAGGGTTTTAGCATCAACCATCCACGCTTGATGTTTGTAGGTGTCGCTTTGGGAAAAAAAACAAGGCTATAGCATCCCAACGGTTTGTTAACTTAGGAGTCTGGCTTTTCAAGTGTTCCCATCGCCCCGCCCGGCCTGGCGCTGAGCTATGCTCGCGTCCGGCCGAGGCCGCGGGCTTACTACCGACATTGTAGCTCCGAGCCAAGGATTCTTTCGCACAAGATTTCAACTACCAGTATTCTGGAAAGGGTTATGTGGAAGTAATAGTCTCTTCTGCTTCAATCTTTTTCGTTCAGCAATCTTCTTAGCTTCGCTACAGGCTCAGCTTCAAAGGCGTGTACAATTCTTTAGTACGGTGGTCAAGTGATATAAACGATAAGAGATGAGAAGATTTTAATTAAGAAAAAAATTACGTGATGCATTGACTGCGATTTTATATTTAGTCATAAAAACAATATTCATCGGTTCAGAAAAACCTTAAACCAGAACCCCACACCTAGGAGCCTGCACAGGCTGAAGCTTGTGGGAGCTTGGTCTTTCCGGTCTCTGCAGATCTTGTCTGCAAAATAATTTCATCGGCTCATAAAAACCTATAAACTGGAATCCCACACCTAGGAGCCTGCACAGGCTGAAGAATGTGAATCTTGGTGTTTCGGTTGTCTGTTAATCATGTCTGCAGAAATATGTCCGACACCTAGGAGCCATCACAGGCTGAAGCTTTTGGAAGCTTGGTGTCTCGGGTCTATGTAGATCACGTTTGCAGAAATATATTTAGTTTATAACAAAACAACATAATATTTCAACGGCAACATGTAATAATAATATTTGTTCTTTGAAGCATATGAGCACCCGCAAAACATCTTATGTAAATGCTAATTAAAAAATCATGGGGTATCGCTTTTGGGGGGGGCCCTATCGCTTTATGGGACTTTAGCTCAATGCTGCTACGAAAACCTATCGCTTTACTGCATATGAGACCCGAAACCTGCAACCCTACCGTGAAAACTCCTGAATTCTTAAACCCGTTTCCTTTCTTTAGGACCTATAAATCAAAGAGTGCGAGTGCTCCTTTTCCAGGAGCTGGAGCTCTCGCTGCTCGAATCAGAAATCCATATCCTAAACCTCGAACCCTCAACCTGGGCCAGGGCCTTTGCCCAGCTCTTCAGGTGACCAAATGGGTATCGTAGGGTTATCGCTTTCAGTATCGCTCTGGAATAGCACCCAACACCCGAAATCATGACATGGTTGCAGAACGACTTTTGTATTCAGGATTCAGGGTATCGCTTTTGGGGGGGGCCCATCGCTTTCCGAGGTTTCAGGCACGACATGGGGTTTTTATCTCCGCCACAAGAGACCTCCTGCAACGTAATAAAAGTAGTCGCTCATATGAAGACGCGATGTCGCAGAGGCGCTGATCACTTCCACTGGGTCCAGCGTGTACAAAGCATCGGAAGAAAATATTTGAATATATTAATGTTACGTAAAACACATACGAAGCAAAAAAGGATAAGCTTTACATCACGCAATGTCGAGGACCCAGCGCCTATTATGCTGATTGCGCGTTCGGTTCCATCGAGCAATAAAGCCCGGTGGCCGGCGGCGCCACAGCATACGAACCAAACACGCACAACTGCTCGGTGCCGGCGATTAGCAGCACCACCTGAGAAGGCGATGCGAATAAAATGAGCATTAACTTAAGAAATTAGAGCCTCGTTCTGCGTGATGAGGTACTCGCGATCCCACTCGACCCAAACGCCTGAGTGTTGAACAAAAACAGCCTAAAATCTATAGGTGCAAGTTTAAGCCCCTGGCCGAGCCATAGGAATGGACGGCCAACAGCCTAAACAAAGAAAATCAATAGCTTAAAACATAATATCGATCAAGCAAAAGTCAGGTCCTGACGATCTCCTCCACCTGCCAAGCAAGAGTATGCAAGATCTATAAGATTAAGAGAATGCATCCGCAGTGATTAAAAAAAAACGGCAATGTCAATATCACATAGTTTCCACGTTTACATCTGTGCGTTTACATTTAAATAACACTTGAAGCTAACTACTTAAATTTGTCATACACTTTAAACAACTACCGCCATGTAATATCAGTTTAACTAGCATAGCCGTATGAATAATGTGATTTACGATAAAAAGAAGCATAAAGTCTTAAGCATGGTCTATATATGCTGGCGGTTTTGGTCGCCGGTGATCATGAAGCCTGGTCGAGACAATACTATATGCAATTACACACAATATAGACACGAAACTGAGAATCTGACCGTTGTCGCCCGGCACCTGAAGTACACTTAACGTAGAACATTTGCAAATAAAGAAAAAAAATCTCTTGACTCTTTAACACATATAATGCTCGAAGCAGATGATGCTAACAATGCTATTGCTTAAGATCTTTGTCCAAGTTCGTTTGAATTCTTTGAATTCTTGGGCCTCCCCAAGAATTCAAAGAATTCAAATGTTTGAAATCTTTAATCCCGTGCCCTCAGCCAGACCATTTCAATAATTCAAAGAATTCAAAGAATTCAAAGAATTCAAATGTTTGAATTCTTTGAATTCTTGGGGAGGCCCAAGAATTCAAAGAATTCAAATGTTTGAAATCTTTAGATTCTTTGAATTATTTAAATGGTCTGGCTGCGGGCACGGAATTCAAAGAATTCAAATGTTTGAATTCTTTGAATTCTTGGGCCCCCCCAAGAATTCAAAGAATTCAAATGTTTGTATTCTTTGAATTCTTGGGCCTCCCCAAGAATTCAAAGAATTCAAATGTTTGAATTCTTTGAATTCTTGGGCCTCACCAAGAATGCAAAGAATTCAAATATTTGAATTCTTTGAATTCTTTAGATTCTTTGAATTATTTAAATGGTCTGGCTGAGGGCACGGAATTCAAAGAATTCAAATGTTTGAGTTCTTTGAATTCTTGGGGGGGCCCAAGAATTCAAAGAATTCAAATGTTTGAATTCTTTGAATTCTTGGGGGGGCCCAAGAATTCAAAGAATTCAAATATTTGAATTCTTTGAATTCTTTAGATTCTTTGAATTATTTAAATGGTCTGGCTGAGGGCACGGAATTCAAAGAATTCAAATGTTTGAATTCTTTGAATTCTTGGGGAGGCCCAAGAATTCAAAGAATTCAAATGTTTGAATTCTTTGAATTCTTGGGCCTCCCCAAGAATTCAAAGAATCCAAACATTTGAACTAATTGAATTCTTGAGCTCACTTAATTTACTCAATTATTTAAATGAATCTTATAATTAATATATAAAGAAAAGAACAGTGGCAACATAGTACATAAAGGTCCCTCTCTCATACATATGTACATCTACATGTACCATGTACATCTATCTGTATATGTACATGTGCGGATCTGTATAGGCTTTGCACGGTTTGGGAAGGGTCTGAGGCACCGGCTTGCCACAGCCGTACTCCTGGGCTGTTTGGGGGTTTCCGCAATTAGGGTTCAGGGCTTAGGGTTTTATGTTTATGGTTTAGGGTAAAGTTTTGAGGTTTCAGGCTTATCGGATTTTGGGTTTAGGGTTTACGGTGGACGGTGGAGGGTGCCGCAGCTTTGGCACGGTTTACAGAGCTTCGGGTTCAGCAGGACTCGGCAGGCCCCAAACGGGCGGTTTGAACTGTGAAAAAATGGGATACTCTAAACCTAAACCCTAAACCCTAAACCTTAAACCTTAAACCCCAAACCCGAAACCCTAGACGCACCTCAAGGGGTTTAGGACATAGGGTCTAGGGTTTACTACAGGTAATGAACATCTAAGAAGAGACGCTTCTTGTACTACGGCTGCTGGGCGGCTGCAGATTAGCTTCTCCATCCACATATTTTCAAACAGAGTTTCGGGAAATATGCCCTACAAAGCCCCAAGGTGTTTTTAAGGGTTTTGTGGCCCCAAAATGGCCCGGCCTCGAGGACCACGAAGTGCTAAGGGCTCAGGGGTTTGGGGTGTGATGGGTCTGGAAGGCCTCCCGGGGTTTAGAGGGATAAACCCAAGACCCTAAGCCCTAAACCCTAAACCCTAAGCCCTAAACCCGTAAGAGTTGGGTTTTAAGAGCGTTTGGCAGAAACCTGCGGCACCCTCCACCGTCCACCGTAAACCCTAAACCCAAAGTCCGATAAACCTGAAACTTCAAAACTTTACCCTAAACCCTAAACCCTAAAACCCTAAGCCCTAAACCCTAAGCCCCAAAACCTTAACCACAGGAATCCCTGAACGCCTGCTGAAGAGCACCCCTAAACCCTAAACCCTATACCCTAAACCCCAAACCCTAAACCCTAAACCCGAAACCCCAAACCCTAAACCCTAAACCCTTAGCACAGGTGCGGCGTGAAAGTCCAGGAGGTTTGTCGGCAACCTCTCCTTCGTCAGCCGAACTCGGGTTCAGGATTGGGAGTTCCCTAAACGTCAAACCTGAAACCCTAAACCCTAAACCCCCTAGACCCCTAAACCCTAAACCCCAAACCCTAAACCCTAAACCCTAAACCTTTTGGGATTCCGGGCTTTTTGGATGTCAGGGCTCCTTTTGGGGTTTTACCTCCAGAGCTTCGGGTTCGGTGCGAGGTGACCCGTGTGTTGTGTTTGAGTGTGTGGGCAGAAAGCGGGAGACGCTTGTTTGCTTTAGGGTTTAGGGTTTAGGGTTTGGGGTTTAGGGTTTAGGGTTTAGGGTTTAGGGTTTAGGGTTTAGGGTTTAGGGTTTAGGGTTTAGGGTTTCGGGTTTAGGGTTTAGGGTCTAGGGTTTAGGGTTGAGAGCTTTATGGTTTAGCGTTAAGGGTTTACGGCGTGCACTTACTGCAAGGGCAGTCATAGAACATGAGCAATGCTGACCGCACCACGAATTCCGAACTGACTGCAAGACCTTGGGTAAACTCGTTCTTCATAAGGACTCAGGGAATTTGGTGCCTTGTACCTCATGTAGCTGCCCTCGGCCCACTGAGAACCTCCAATACAAGCAAACATGGAAGTGTTTGGTGCTGTCGCTGGGCAGCAGCTGAGCCATATTACCAGAGTGGCACTGCGAGACAAGTGAACCACCACGCACTCGATCCACAAGAGAGCCCCAAGACTGAGAGAAACTGACACTTTTCCGGAGTGCCATCGACACATCTGCATCTATGTCAAGAAGGCAACTCCCCAAACCCTAACCCCCTAAACCCCAAACCCAAAACCCCAAACCCCCAAAACCCTAAACCCCCAAAACCCTAAACCCTAAACCCTAACCCCTAAACCCTAAACCCTAAACCCTAAACCCCCTTAAAACCCCAAAGGCCCCCCCCCCCCCGTCACCCCCGAGCTGCGGCAGCGGCGCCGGCCGCATGAATGAGTTGAGCTCGGGCATTCGTCCCAAGCCGTACCTTGGGCGGGGCGTTAGGGGGTTTGGGCGTTTTGGGGGGTTAGGGGGTCAGGGGGTTAGGGGGGTTTAGGGTTTAGGGTTTCCGGTTTAGGGTTTTGGGTTTAGGGGGTCAGGGGGTTAGGGGGGTTTAGGGGTTAGGGGGTTAGGGGGTTAGGGGGTTAGGGGGGTAAGGGGTTAGGGGGTTAGGGGGTTAGGGGGTTAGGAGGTTTGGGGGTTAGGGGGTTTGGGGGGTTGGGGGGTTAGGGGGTTAGGGGGTTAGGGGGTTTAGGGTTTCGGGTTTTGGGTTTTGGGTGCCTTGGGGGGTCATAGGTTCGGTTCTCGAGTTTTCGAATTTGAGGGAGGGCGGGGGGTTTCGGATTTGGGGGTTTGGGTGTTTGGGTGTTTAGGTGTGTTTGGGTGTTTGGGGGTTTGGGGGTTTGGGGGTTTGGGGGTTTGGGGGTTTGGAGTTTTGGAGTTTTGGAGTTTTGAGGTTTAGGATGTTGGGTTTAAGGGTTTCTCATGCGGGGCGCGGTCGGAATGTGAATGCAACCCGCGGGACTTGCTAATGGCTTCGTTCCTGAGGCGCAAAGAAGGACTAAGGGACCCCAACCCTCAACCCTCAACCCTAAACCCCTAAAACCCTAAACCCTAAACCCTAAACCCCAAAACCCTTTGGGGTGTAGTTCAGGCTTCGGGCTGTGACTACAAGTGACCTTCTGGGCTATTTAGGGGCTACTAAGGTATATAGGGACTGCATACGGCATATATAGGGGTTATGTTGGGGAAGAGGGTTAAGGGTCCAGAACCCAAACCCCAAACCCTAAGCCCTAAACCCTAAACCCTAAACTCTAAACCCTAAACCCCAAACCCTAAACCCTAAACCTTAAACCCTAAACCCTAAACTGTAACTTCTGCCCCCAGGTCGCTGCTCATTCTTCCACATCCACATGAGGAAGACGGCAGCAGCGAAGAAGGCAACGGATCCCACCTCGGCTCGACTTCTTTGGGGTTAAGGGTTTAAGGTTTAGGGTTTAGGGTGTAGGGTTTAGGGTTTAGGGTTTGGGGTTTAGGGTTTAGGTTTGGGGTTTGGGGTTGAGGGTTTAGGGTTTAGGGTTTGAGGTTTGGGGTTTAGTGTTTAGGGTTTGGGGTTTAGGGTTTAGGGTTTAGGGTTTAGGGTTTAGGGTTTAGGGTTTAGGGTTTAGGGTTTAGGGTTTAAGGCAAAGCTTCACACCAAGTCCCGAATCCGAAGCCCGAGTCCTAAACCCTACAGGGTCACCAGGGAATTCCCAAAACACGAAGATTAAAGTTTAGGGTTTAGGGTAAAGGGTTTAGGGTTTAGCCCCAAGCTCCCACCAAAGGCCGGGGCGCCACTGGCCCATATCCCCCGCCCCACCGTTTCAAGGGCGGCAAGGGACCCTAAACCCTAAACCCTGAATCTCCCTGCCGGTTCTGGGTTTAGGGTTCGAGGGTTTTGGGTCTTGGGGTTCTCGAGTCTAGGGTTTCTGGGGCTTAGGGAAAATAGGGTGTTATTGTGGTTTGTGTTAAGGATTTGACTTTTTGGATGTTGTTTGATTTTAGGGGTTTAGCCTTAGGGGGTTTAAGGGGTTTGGAGGGCTCATCGGGATTTACCCTAAACCCTAAACCCTAAACCCTAAACCCTAAACCCTAAACCCTAAACCCTAAACCCTAAACCCTAAACCCTAAACCCTAAACCCTATTCTTTACGGGGGGGCCTCAGGATGCAGGCGTCTTCGGAGTCTTTGGAGTTTGGAGTCTTTCGGGTTGTCGGTTTCGAGTTGTCGGTTTCGGGAGGGTTCAGGGTGTAGGGCTTAGGGTTTAGGGTTTAGGGTTTAGGGTTTAGGGTTTAGGGTTTAGGGTAAATCCCGATTAGCCCTCCAAACCCTACACCGAGCTACGCGCGCATAGCTGCTAGGAGCCTCTCCATTCCAGACCCCCTCAGCCAAGCGGCGAGGTAGACGAAGTCGATAAGCCAGTAGTAGACTTCATGCGAAGGCGAGAATAGGCCCACGACGCCGGGCTCCAGAAAGCAGATGCCGCCAATCAAATTGCCAACGCTGGCCCACCTTGGAAGTACGGACACCCAGGGTTTAGGGTTTAGGGTTTAGGGTTTAGGGTTTAGGGTTTAGGGTTTAGGGTCTAGGGTCTAGGGTTTAGGGTTTAGGGTTTAGGGTTTAGGGAAATCCCAAACCCTAAACCCAATCCCTGTAGGGTTTTGAGGTGAGTTTCAGGGATTCTGGGCCTGTGGGCCTTCGAGGTTTGTAGCGCTGAGGACGGGAATCAGTCAATTAAGTTGCCGCATTTGGGGCTGCAGGAACGCCCCAGTAAACCCTAAAACCTTAAACCATGAACCCCTAAACCCGAAACTCCTAAACCCCTGAACCCCCTAACCCCTAAACCCCAACCCCCCAAAACCACAAGGACTGGGAGGATTCAAGCAGCCCTAAACCCTAAACCCTAAACCCTAAATCCTAACCCTAAACCCCAAACCCCAAAGCCCAGCCAAGCCACCATTGAGCCGTGTGGATGTCCAGCCGCCACACCTACGACGAATCAGTTCGTGCTTTTGGGGGGCTCTAGGGTTTAGGGTTTAGGGCTTAGGGCTTAGGGTTTAGGGTTTAGGGTTTAGGGGTTTTGGGGTTTTGGGGCTTAGGGGTCCTGGAGGTTTTGGGCTTTCAGGTTTCGCCCTCCGAGGCGGTAACGAAACCGTAACCCCTAAACCCGAAGCCCTAAACCCTAAACCCTAAACCCTAAACCCTGCACCTTGTTGTTTCCACAGTCCATCACGGCCCCGAGGGTGAAGCAAAAGCCACCCAAAGCCTGGGTTTGTCGTGGTGTAGGGTATTTAGGGTTCAGGGATCAACTCTCAACCCTAAACTCCCTACACCCTCATCGCCACAAATGGTGCACCTGATTTGCCAACCTTAAGAGCCCTATGCTAGCTGCAGCTGCTGTCGGAATCATATTGCTGCAAGATAGGGGTTTGGGGCTTGGGGGGCTTGGGAATTAGGATTTATTTGAGGGCTGAGGGTTTAGGATCTCAGCTCTACGAGGGGCTTCCCCTTCCTTTGAACAAACAAAGGGTTGTAGAGCTTGGTCTTAGAGTGCAAGTCTTCGAGGTCTTCCTTAGGTATTCCAACCCTAAACCCTAACCCCTGACCCCAAAACAAAAGCAAGCCTCCAAGTTGACGCCAGAGTGGCTGCCATGCCCCAGACCAGCACGAGATTCAGCACAAAGCCAAGCTCAAAGTAGCCTTGGTCGGCATGGCTTCATGTTTCAGATTTCGTGTCGAGGGTTTAGGGTTTAGGATTTCGGGTTTCGGGTTTCGGGTTTAGGGTTTCGGGTTTAGGGTTTAGGGTTTAGGGATTGTTCAAGGTTTAGGATGTAGGGTCTATAGCGTTTAGAGCTCAGGATTTAGGGTACAGGGCTCAGGGTTTAGGGTGCCCAGACCTTAAACCTAAATCCGAGGGCGGCAGAGTGTCGTGTAGTGAAGGGCGGCGTTTATCCGAAAATGCATCATCAAAGCCTCTTGAGAGCCCTATATCCTAAACTACCCTAAGGCCCCAAAATACCGTGAGCTCCCATGCCCGAAATGTCTTGAACCCTAAACTACCCAACCCTAAGCTCGAAACCCGTCGCCCTAAACCCTGATGTCGCCCTAAGCCCCCATAAGCAGCCAAAGCAGCCCCCAGTAGAGGGTTTGGGCTGTCGGGCTTGGGGTTTAGGATTCAGGGTTTAGGGATTAGGATTTGATGACTTTGGGTTCGCGTCAGGTTTCCCTAAACCCTAACCCCAAACGCTAAACCATAAACCCTAAACCCTAAACCCCAAACCCTTCGGGTATTGGGGCTGCTGGGATCCCTAAACCCTAAACCCTAAACCCTAAACCCTAAACCCTGAACCGGGGGGCTGCTGGTAAAACCTGAAGGTGGCGGAGGGGCCAGAGATGGTGTTCACGTTGAAGGCGATGGCCCCGACGAAGTTGGCCATGTAGGACCAGAAGCACCTCAAGGGTTTAGGGTTTAGGGTTTAGGGTTTAGGGTTTAGGGTTTAGGGTTTAGGGTTTAGGGTTTAGGGTTCGAGGTTATAGAGTTTTGGGTGCAGGGTTTAGGGTTCGAGGTTATAGAGTTTTGGGTGAAGGGTCTTTTTTGTGGGGTTGGGGTGTAGGGTTATCGGGTTTAGGGTGGTGACTGACACTGCTATCTTAAACAGCTGAACCCTGAAGCCTAAACCCCAAACCTCACAACCTAATAAAACCCTAAACCCTACCTAGACACACCCCGAAACCATCACCCATAAACCCTCAACCCTAAACCCCTAAAGCCCTAAAGACCTAAACCCCTAGACCCGTAAATCCCTGAACCCCTAAACCCTAAACCCCCTAAACCCTCAACCCCTAAACCCTAAACCCCGAAAGCCCCAAACCTCTAAACCCCCTAAACCCTCAAATCTTAAACCTCTTGCCAGCCATGAAAACATAATGGCCCTGAAGCCGAAGCAGACCTCAAAGGAAGTCTTGTAATGGTCTCATGCGTCGGCTGCAGCAAGTCCTGGGTTTAGGATGTAGGGTTTGCGGTTTAATTAGGGCTTAGGGTTTCGGGTTCAGGGTTTAGGGTTTAGGGCTTAGGGCTTAGGGCTTAGGGCTTAGGGTTTAGGGTTTAGGGTCTAGGGTCAGGGTTTAGGGTTTTAGTCTCAGGGGGCTCAGGGGTTTAGGGCTTCGGGCGCGCGCCTGAGATCGACCACCGCCGCGATCTGCCTCACGTGGCGCACGCCCGTGACAAAGAACTGCAGCCTCTCGCCCTCTCCTGGGTTAGGGTTTAGGGTTTAGGGTTTAGGGTTTAGGGTTTAGGGTTTAGGGTTTAGGGTTTAGGGTTTAGGGTTTAGGGTTTAGGGTTTCGGGTTTCGGGTTTCGGGTTTAGGGTTTAGGGTTTAGGGTTTAGGGTTTCGGGTTTAGGGTTCCGGCACGCGGCCCGGGTACACCCTACTTGGACCCTTAAGTGCCGTTATATGGTTATAAGTACAGTTATAAGTACAGTTATAAGTACAGTTATAAGTACAGTGATAATTGGTTCATAAGTACCATGGACCTCCAAATAGATCCCACCTGTCACTCTATGTACCTAATAACACGTATACGGGTTATACCGCAGGTACAAAGTGTCTCAGCTAGACCCTAAATAATGTCCGCTGTGGGTCCCTGCTAAAGAATACTGTCCCTCACATATGGAGTTCAGGGTTTGGGGTAAACCCTAAACCCTAAACCTTCAACCTTTTGCGAAACCTTCGAGTGTTCGGGCCGGGGAGACGTCGTGGGCAAATCGCGTTTGGAACCCTCTGGGGAACCGCGGATTCGGATTCTTTGGGGACCCTGAACCCTAAACCCTAAACCCTAAACTCGAAACCGAAGAAAATCCAATTAGGCTCTCTTATGGTCAACACGCTGCTGCCAATGCCGAATACGAATGCCGTGCTGTTCTGTCTTGGTAGCCCAAGAGCAAAAGGTATCAGAAGGGAACCTGTTTGGCGTTGGCCATTTTGATACGTGAGGCCAAAGCCCCCCAAAATGCTAGGGTCGCTTAAGGTTGTTTGGGGTTGTTTTGGGTTGTTTACGTTTGTTTAGGGTTTGTTTAGGGGTTTGTTTTGGGTTGTTTGTCTGGGATTGCTTGTTTAGGGTTGTTCGGGGTGTCTGATTTCGGGTTTAGGGCTTAGGGTTTAGGGTTTAGGGTTTAGGGTTTAGGGTTTAGGGTTTAGGGTTTAGGGTTTGGGTTTAGGAGTTCAGAGCAGGGTTGCGGGCTCGGGTTTAAACTCAGGGCTTCAGCCCCGGGCCTCAGGCGCTTCATACGTCTTTGGTAAACCCTAAACCCTGATCCTGAAGGAGGGTCCTAGAACCCTAAACCCTAAACCCTAAACCCTAAACCCTAAACCCTAAGCCCTAAACCCTAAACCCTAAACCCTAAACCCTAGACCCTAAACCCTAGACCCTAAAGTTTCGGGCTGAGTCTCTGGTCGTCAAGTTCACCACCTCCAACACCCCGCAGTAGGCGCCCACCGTGAAGCAAAGGGCACCAATGCAGTAGGGCGTGCCCACCTTTCAGCATTTTAGGGGGTTTCGAGGTGGGTAACCTATACAAACCCTATAAACCCGATACACCCTTAAAACCCTACAAACCCCCCCCAAAAAAAAAACGTAAACCCTATTTATTGCCTACAAACCATAAACCCTCAACCCCTACAAATCCTAAACCCCATAGAGCCTACCAATCATAAACCCTAAACCCCTACAAAATCCTAAACCCCCTAATATTCCTAACCTCTAAACCCTAAGCCCTAAACCCTAAACCCCTACAAAGTCCTAAACCCCTAATATTCCTAACCTCTAAACCCTAAGCCCTAAACCCTAAACCCCTACAAAGTCCTAAACCCCCTAAGGTTCGACGCACGGCCACGAGGGCCAGATCGGAAACCCGGTGGTAGCTGGGCGACGTGACGTCTGCCAGGCCAGACCTCTGAAGCTTTGGGCTTGGGGTTTAGGGGTTTTGGGGTTTAGGGGTTTTAGGGTTTAGGGTTTAGGGTTTAGGGTTTAGGGCTTGGGGTTTAGGGTTTAGGGCTAATATGAGGGTAGGGCTCAGGGTTTCGGATTGGGGGGCTTGGGTGTTTAGGGTTTCGGGGTTTAGGGTGTAATGTTAACCTGCCTTTTTATAAACCAACCCCCCTGTAATTAAAGAATTCGGATCCCGGAACTCAATTATAAACCCCCCCTCAATAATAAGAAACCCCGGCCCGGGGACCGAATTTTTTCTACGTGCCCTTTTCGGTAGGTCAAGGTTTGGGGGCGGCTCGGGACAGCCCGACCAGCCCCCCTCAATGGGCGGGGCAGCCGGAGACAAAGATCAACTGAGACGGGGGGGGGGTTTATGAAAAGGAGGTCAACATT
Source organism: Symbiodinium natans (assembly GCA_905221605.1). Taxonomy (NCBI): domain Eukaryota; class Dinophyceae; order Suessiales; family Symbiodiniaceae; genus Symbiodinium; species Symbiodinium natans. Next base: position 1,410,209 of record CAJNDS010002202.1, on the reverse strand, counting down.
AAGGCTTTGGGTTTAGGAGTTTAGGGTTTAGGGCTTATGGTTTAGAGGTTAGGGCTTAGGGTTTTGGATTTAGGGTGAGGGTTTGGGCCTGCGCGAGGGGGATTGAGGGCTTTAGGAATTTGCTTCGGGGCGGAAACACGTAAAATCTAAGAGGTCAACTTAAGGGGTTCGGGCTTAAGGCTTAGGGATTTCAGGCTTTTGGATTTTGGGGCTTGAGGGGGTTTGAGAGTTTCTGAAGCTACCTGGTGGTCCAGTAGCCGTATGATAAGCGGGGTACCCTTTGTCGGGTTACTCTCTATAAGGGAACCTTGAACCGAGAAAAGGGAAACGGACACCACTGGGCTACCAAGCCTATGGTTTGGGATGTTCCCCCTTAATAGGGATGAAACCAGGCTTAGCTTAGCGCTCCATTCTAAGAAGCAAATTTAAACAAAACATTGAATGACCTTTTAGGAAGTATCGCTTCTTCTTCTTCTTCTTCTTCTTCTTCTTCTTCTTCTTCTTCTTCTTCTTCTTCTTCTTCTTCTTCTTCTTCTTCTTCTTCCTGTGCTTTCTTCTTTTTGGAGGGGGGGTCCTTATCCCCAACCTTCAAAAAAAGGGGGCCCTGAGCAATTCAGGCGCCCAAACCCCTGAACCCTCATCCCGAACCCTAAAATTAAACGCCCTATAAACCCTAAACTTTAAACTAAACCCCAAACCCCAAACCCCAAACCCTAAACCCTAAACCCCAAACCCCAAACCCCAAACCCTACACCCTAAACCCTAAACCCTAAACCCTAAACCCTAAACCCTAAACCCTAAACCCTAAACCCAAAACCCAAAACCCTAAACCCTAAACCCTAAACCCGAAGCAAGCGACATGGCAAAGCTGGCGCCCATTACAAAGAGCACCGAGCCCTCCGCAAACGTCACGGCGATCCAGTATGTGAGGGTCCGTCGGAACCTCGGCTTGGTTTGGTGGGTGTAGTAGGGCGTAGATGCTGTGAAGGTTAGGTTTCGGAACAAGCTCGAAAGCTTCGTGAGGTGCTGAAGAGCAGCTTTGGCCCGATTGTGGAGGGCCATCTAACACTTTTCTCCCACCCCACGCCGATGATGTCAACACAGTTTTTTTTCAGGCCGGGATTGGGGCCAAAAAGTTTCTTCCGTGAGCAGCTTCTATAGGCTGCCTAGAGCCTGTTGAGGGTTTCGGGTTTAGGGTTTAGGGTTTCGGGTTTAGGGTGTAGGGTTTAGGGTTTAGGGTTTAGGGTTTAGGGTTTAGGGTTTAGGGTTTAGGGTTTAGGGTTTAGGGTTTAGGGTTTAGGGTTTAGGGTTTAGGGTTTAGGGTTTAGGGTCTAGGGTTTAGGGTTTAGGGTTTAGGGTTTAGGGTTTAGGGTGTAGGGTTTAGGGTTTCCTGTTTTGAGCCGAGTCCTAATGACAAAAAGGGAGTGCTCATAGCGAAACCGGTTTCCTGTGGATAAAAATGATCCCCCGAACCCCCTAAACCCTAAGAAACCTCTCAAAAAATGAAATCAAATAACAAGACCCCCAAACAACATCCGGCGAGGCCGCCCCTTACGAGGCCTTCGGATCGTAATCGAGGGCGGTTTAGGGTTTAGGGTGTAGGGTTTAGGGTTTAGGGTGTAGTTAGAGTTTAGGGTTTAGGGCTGACCCACCTACCGCTTCATGCCTTCGCGCCCTCAGGGTAGCCAAGCCCTACAAACCCTACAAACCCTTAAACCCTCAAAACCCCCAAAACCCAAAAACCCAAAAACCCAAAAACCCAAAAACCCAAAAACCCAAAAACCCAAAAACCCAAAAACCCAAAAACCCAAAAACCCAAAAACCCAAAAACCCAAAACCCAAAAACCCAAAAACCCAAAAACCCAAAAACCCAAAAACCCAAAAACCCAAAAACCCAAAAAACCCAAACCCAAAAACCAAAAAAAAACCCAAAAACCCAAAAAAAACCCCAAAAACCCAAAAACCCAAAAAAACCCAAAAACCCAAAAACCCAAAACCCAAAAACCCCAAAACCAAAAACCCAAAAACCCAAAAACCCAAAACCCCAAAAACCCAAAAACCCCAAAAACCCAAAAACCCAAAAACCAAAAAAAAAAAAAAAAAACCTAAGCCGCCAAAACCCCTAAAACACCTAGCACCCCTAAAACACCTAAAAACGCTAAAAACTCTGAAAACCCTAAAACCCTCAAAACCCCTGAAACCCCTAAAAACCCTAAAACCCCTAAAACCCCTAAAACCCCTAAAACGCCTAAACGCCTAAAACCCTGAAACCCTAAAAACCCCTAAAACCCCTAAAACCCGTGGGAATTCTTCCAAATTGCGTGAGCTGTGACACACTGACGCAAACATGTCTTGCCGAAGTAAGGAGACGCGTCATGCCGCGAAAAGTTGCTCCATCGCTTGGTTGTAGCCGATCAACGTATACTGTCCGATCAGTCCAGTTACTCTTCGCTTTCACAGCTGCCAGTACTGACTTGCAGGTTCCGGCCAGAGCACTTAGAAACTGTGCATCAAAAAAAGCTTGGCAGCTCTTCGAAGATCTCCTTGCAAGGTAATCCGTCAGAGGCGCCACCTATGTAACCCGGATGAACATCTGCTTGCAAACCATCAGGAGCATCAGACTGCGCATGACGTTCTTCATCTCCCGAATTTCCATTCACAGCTTCTCGCACATCGGCGACCTCCGACTGTGGAAAAGAATTCAATACCAGAAGACTTTGTCTGATTTTGAAAATAGTTTTTCCCATGTACGTTTGGCAATGCGAGTGTCAACAGGAGATGCCATACAAGTCTTCATGCCAGCTGGCCAGTGCTCACTGATGCGGATCGCAACGCTCGTCCATGCCTGCATGCGCTTTGCTGTTCGAACAACGTCCGACAGAGAGTCACCGTGAATAATTCCATTTGTGCTTCGTTGTCCTGGCAACATGCAAGCAACCTGAACAAAAGGCGGGACACGGCTTGCCCTGAGTATAGCACACTCGATGTAGTAGTTCCAAGTGCGAGCATCTATGCTCATGGCAAAGGGATCTGGCAAGGCATCCCACAGCGTGAAATCTGTGACCATTTCTGGCAGATACGTCATTGTGACATTGTGAATTGATGGATTCTCCAACTAAAACCCCTAAAACTCCTAAAACCCCTAAAACCCTAAAACCCCTAAAACCCCTAAAACCCCTAAAGCCCCTAAAGCCCCTAAAACCCCTAAAACCCCTAAAAAACCCCTAAAACCCCGAAAAAAACCCCTAAAAAACCCCTAAAACCCCTAAAAAGCCCTAAAAAAACCCTAACAAGCCCCTAAAAAAAACCCTACATCGACCCCCGAGCCTACTGAAAACTGCCATGGGCTCTGGGCGGCTTCCAGGTGTCCCAGGACGGATACCAGAAGACAAAGTCGCCTCAGGGGTGGTGTGTTGTCAAAGGCCTTAGGGGCTTAGGGCTGCTAGGGGTTCAGGGGTTCAGGGGGTGTAGGGAGTGTGGGGGGTTTTTAGGGGGTTTAGGGGGTTTAGGGGGTTTAGGGGGTTTAGGGGGTTTAGGGGGTTTAGGGGGTTTAGGGGGTTTAGGGGGTTTAGGGGGTTTAGGGGGTTTAGGCTTAGGGCTTTAAGGCTCCACGTCTGAGGGTGGCAAGGAGTGCCGTGGCTGCTGGATAGCGGGTTTAACCCCTAGGGTTTACGATTTAGGGTTTAGGGTTTAGGGTTTGGGGTTTAGGGTTTAGGGTTTAGGGTTTAGGGTTACAGGTCACCGTGCGGAACGCCAATGACTTTTGAGGCTTAGGGTTGAGGTGGTTTAGGGCTTAAGGTCGAGGTGGTTGTTTAGGGTTTAAGGTTGGGGGGGGGGGGTTACCCTAAACCCTAAACCCTAAAACCTAAACCCTAAACCCTAAACCTAAACCCTAAACCCTAAACCCTAAACCCTAAACCCTATACCCAGGGGTTGGGGAATTCGGGCGCAGTGTCGAAAGGTTTAGGCTTAACGCCTCTCAAACCTAATGAGCTCTGCATAGGCTGAGACCGGCTTCAACGCGAAGCCACGAGAGCCCTGAAATTTAAACTCCTTAGGGTTTAGGGTCTGCCTCTTCAGCCGGGTGTTTAGGGTTTAGGGTTTAGGGTTTAGGGTTTAGGGTTTAGGGTTTAGGGTTTAGGGTTTAGGGTTTAGGGTTTAGGGTTTAGGGTTTAGGGTTTAGGGTTTAGGGATAAGGATGTCCCAACTTCTTGAGTTCGTTGTAGGGCTGAGGCTCGGACCGCCTTCAACTCGAAGCCATGAGCCCTAAACCCTAAACTCTGAGCCCCTGAAAAGGGCTTAGGGTTTAGGGTTTAGGATATAGGGGTTTA